>JAODUO010000122.1:812500-815000 GCA_025642075.2 Ridgeia piscesae
ATACGCACACGCACACGCACACGCACACGCACATATATAGCCAGACGCACATACACATACACACACACGCACACATACACACATATACAAATAAATCACAAACACACACACACACACACACACACACACACACACACACACACACACACACACACACACACACACACACACACACACACACACACACACACACACACACACACACACACACACACACACACACACACACACACACACACACACACACACACACACACACACACACACACACACACACACACACACACACACACACACACACACACACATGCGAAATCGCACAACATAAACAAAAAAGCATACGCGCACACGCGAACTCACAGACGAACGGATCACACACATACACACACCACCCACACATACTGTAACACACCACCCTTACGTAGGCGCGCACACGCACGCACGCCCTCTCGCACGCCCCTACTTACAATACACTAGTCATGAGAAGTAACGTTTATAAATTCCTTTTCGTAATGGTCCTTGGATATAATCACAGCGTCTACAGCACGGTAGCTGAGTAATGTCCACCGATTTTAAATAATTGCCTGGTTCCTAGGTTATGCACTCAGCTGGTAAACAGTTTAATATACTCTGAATGTTACGAACAAGCAACCCTTCCGTGTAATAAATAGATGGCGCGCCACCTGAATAACATAATTTCGAACTTAATCATATCCACGCACGTAGCACAGCGGTTCAATGGTGGCGTTTATATGTCACCAGCGTTTGCTCTGTTCCATGTCGGCCCCCACAGGTTGACACAAACTGAATTCGTTGTTGGCCAAGAATTATTACTCCGAGCCAAGTTTAGTCTGTGGAACCGCAGTCAGGTATGCGGAGTTCTGCCCCGGGTAATTTAGTCTGACAGTTCAACGTTTATCCGTCTAAGGGGTTATCTGCTTGATTTCGAATGATAACGATTTGGCCTGCAAACCAGTTTCAAGTCCCGAGGCTAACCCCCCAGTTAGAGGTCCGCGGGTGATGTTAAAGGGAGAAAGGTTTTGGCAAAAGGTACCTAAAGAAACTGGTGAAATCTGATTTGTAATAATATTTATATTTAGAACGACAGGTGCATTATTTTAAAGTACCACACTATCAATAGGGAGATTTGTTTAAAGAAAGTCTTTGTGTTCTGTATTTTGGCTCTGTGCTCGTTTCTTTCGGCCTACATGTTCACCTACTTAGAATTCTACACATGATTCCACCAGTGCCTGGGAAACTGTCGTACTGGTATATTTCTATCCTTTTTTATACCGATATATTTATAATATAGTGACACGATTAAGTTATGTGAAGATTATGCGTTAGATGTCTATAAAAACCTGATTGTGTTGTTGTGTTGCACAGTTTATGAAACGTATTGATGTGTGGTGGTCCCAGATTCGACCAGTCCAGGATTCGTACGAATCTGGGACCGCGACGGTAGCGGTCCCAGATTCGTACCGAGCCAGGATTCGCCTTTGTTACTAACGTAGTTTCCGTTAGTAATACATCGAGTATTGAAATAATATTGTTATCACGCACATCTTAAAATAAAAATGGATTAATTATGTGATCATTTTCACTCATTCGAACGTGTTGTGTTATGTAGTCGAATCTCGGCCCGGGCATGACGTATGCCGTTGCCACTATGTCAGAGCGCGTCAGAACAGACAAAAGCGATCATTACGCATGCGCGCGCATGCGCGATATGCGTTTAGACGGATCCTGGACTGGTCGAATCTGGGACCACCACACCGGCATTTAGATAATTATATAAATGATCAATACGACGCAAATAACATAATTTTACCGGCGAGACTTTAAACGTAAATAGCGGGAAACAGCAGTTTTTCTGTTTCCTTCCTAATGACAATTGCCTTTTAAGAATCCACACAGCGATCGTAAATGTGTTTTTATACAATTGTTATGTGAAGCACCAAGACAACTTCGCCATCGGCGTCAGCACAAGCCCGCGTGCAGCCTGATCAAAGTAAAAATGCACCGATTTCAAAGTAAACACGTCACTTTGCTCGGCAACGATACGGTCCGTGCAGACCACAAGGGTTATTCAGATGTCACTTGCCTCCAATGATTGACGAGTTTAGATGGTATCTGTCATCATTGTGCAGAAATTGCAGTGCGTGTTATCTGAGTAGCGGCATTCACTTTGTTCTCCTCGCGACGTCTATTGGGCTGGAACATTGCTTGATTGGCGAACGAATATTGCCTGCTAAGTGAATTTGTCGCATATACAGTCGAGATCATTACACGAGTGTCGCATGCCATGTCTGGAATGTCAAATGACACATTTTAAGAATCGTTCGACAGAGTAGAACACTGCTTGATTGGTGAAATCGCACTGCTTGAGACGATATTATTCTAACCTTGTTTTCTTTATTTAAGCCGTACTGATTTGCGATAGTTGAAATGTCAAACAACGCGTTGCCGGAGCCATGCACCAGACTGGAACATTGCTTGA
>JAODUO010000122.1:817500-854311 GCA_025642075.2 Ridgeia piscesae
CTTGTTAATTCTCCTTCAATCGTGACATAGCATAAACACTAATAATACACTGGTGCATGTTTCAGGGTCTGACGGTCTCCCCGCATGTTTCAGGGTCTGACGGTCTCCCGCATGTTTCAGGGTCTGATTGTCTCCCCGCATGTTTCAGGGTCTGATGGTCTCCCCGCATGTTTCAGGGTCTGACGGTCTCTCCGCATGTCTTAGGGTCTGACGGTCTCCCCGCATGTTTCAGGGTCTGGCGGTCTCTCCGCATGTTTTAGGGTCTGACGGTCTCCCCGCGTGTTTCAGGGTCTGCCGGTATTCCCCCCACCGGCGTCATGACGAGCACAGTGCGAGTGAGCTCCGTCCTGGAGAAACCCTTCCCACAGCGGAGACGCTCCACTGGGCAGCTGCACGCCCTCATCCCTCCTGGGGCCGACTTTCCACCGGAGAACATCCGCCGAGGGTCGGGAGAGCTCAGTGGCGACAACCTGCGGACTATACACGAAAACAGCCCAGGACTGCAGGTAGGGGTCACGTCCGATGTACACGAGCCGATTTCTAGTTGGCTGAACAATAGTCCACGAGTCAGAGACATTTGTCGCCTAGCTGGCACAGGTGGTCTCAGGTGTGGTGTCTGCCTCGTGGACTATTCGTCGGCCAATGAGAAGTACCATCGGCATGTGTTTGCAAGGCTCATTAAAAACGAGCGGTGACGAATAACGAGAGACGGGGAGATAGGGATGTAGGGAGGAAGATAGGGATGTAGGGAGGGAGATAGGGAGGGATATAGGGATGTGGGGAGGGAGATAGGCATGTAGGGAGGGATATAGGGATGTAGGGAGGGAGCTAGGGATGTAGGGAGGGAGACACAGAAGAACGGAACGGAGGGAGGAGCTTGTGTGTGTGTGTGTGTGTGTTGTGTTGTGTGTGTGTGTGTGTGTGTGTGTGTGTGCGTGCGTGCGTGCGTGCGTGTGTGCGTGTGTACGTGCTTGCGTTCGTGCGTGCGTGCGTGCGTGCGTGGAGTTGAGAGGGGCAGGGAAATGAAGACGGCGAGAGTAAAGTGGACTAGCGAGAGACGGTGCAGCTGATAATAGTAATAAGTTGTTAACAATAATAGTAATGACGACGACACGACGACACGACGACACGACGACACGACGACACGACGACACGACGACACGACGACACGATGACACGACGACGATGACGACGATGACGATGACGACTATGACAATCACGACAACAACGACGACAAAATCCAGACAACAACACAGACACAAATTTCGACAACAATACAGACGACTGACACAACAACAACGACAACAACGCATTCCTCCCGCAACACACACACACACACACACACACACACACACACACACACACACACACACACACACACACACACACACACACACACACACACACACACACACACACACACACACACACACACACACACACACAACACACACACACACACACACACACACACACACACACATCACACACACCACACACACACACACACACACACACACACACACACACACACACACACACACACACACACACACACACACACACACACACAACATCGCTTAATCAAACTTTCCATCCAGACAAAGAACTGCGTGACGTCACTGAAGGACTCCATCCGGGTGCACCGAAGAACAAGTGGCGTAGGCAGTCGGGCATCATTCGAGGCCCGACACAAACAATACCGCTCGTCGTGGGCCTACGACACGACCGACAGCGCAGCCGCGGTCGACACCAGCGTCTGTGCGCATGCGCACCAGGACATCCGGGCAACCCGCGAGAAGTCTCGTTCGACGTTCACGTTGTACAGCGAGAATAACGCGCCGTGCGAGAGGTCGGCCGTGGAGCGGTCGCGCTCTACACTGACGCTGCTGGGGGCTGATCGGGCCGCGCAGGTAGGGGGACAGGGTCGTGCTTGTTTGAGTCGTTCTTGTAGGGGGACACGCCAAAATGGGAATATTTTTATGTTTTGTTAAGTTTACAAATTGTATGTTGTATCGATTTATAACATAGCAGCCTCGAAAATCACGTTTTCTCTAGTTTCGAATTATAATCACTTCATTAAAAAGATTTGTTGCGTCCTACTGGTTCTGTTTTGTTGTAAAATGTTACTACTTTACTAATTAGTCTCAATGTATTAACAAACAATTGTACTTTATTGTTAACATCATCATCATGACTGTCACCACCACCACTACAAAATGTTATTAAGAAAAAAACCCGATTGTGTCCTTTTTAATGATGTGATTCTAATTCGAAACTAGAGAAAACGTGATTGTCGAGACTGCTATATTTCAGTGTCAATATACGCTGCAGCATAACCACAAATTTAACTTTTATTATACTCATTGAATGCGCAACGTTTCTTGTCCAGAAACAAATTTATAAGAAAACAAACTGTCATAAAACCATCACTGCCTATTACCACTTTATACTTCAATCTCCATGCCATAAACCCAACCTCCAATGATCACCCGCACTCTGTGCTTCAGTTGTACGACGCGCCGGGGCGACCTCACTTCCGGACCGGTTCACGGCGCTCGCTCCAGCTGCCCCCGGACTTCAACCGGGAGACGAGGCGTGTGCCTGAGGTGGCGGAGGATGTCGGCTACCTGGACGGGATAGAGCGGGAGACGACGATTGAGGAGGAGCTGGAGAGGGACGTCGTCAAGTTGGAGGCGTACCTGTGCATCTGGCGGGAAAGGTGCGTCAGCCGTGGTAGCGGAAACCTCTGTAAAATAATCCCGAATAAGCATACCTACACTTGACAGAATCCCGTCCTTCGCCGATGCCGGAGGCTTACAGTGTCCCCAAAAATAGTTACTTTGCACGTTTGATTAGCCCATGTCATCTAGCGACACTATTCACTTGGTGCGGACGTCACAGGCGCTTGTCTTTTCAAAAAATCCAAGATGGCCGACAAGGTGGCCGCCGAAATGCCAGAAATGAACGATTTGGCTTAGGACGGTTAACAGTAGTACTAGTACTAGTACTAGTACTAGTAATAGTAATAGTAATAGTAATAGTAATAGTAATAGTAATAGTAGTAGTAGTAGTAGTAGTAGTAGTAGTAGTAGTAGTAGTAGTAGTAGTAGTAGTAACAATAACAGTAACAGTAACAGTAACAGTAACAGTAACAGTACTAGTATCCAGTACTAGTCAGTACTAGTAATAGTAATAGTAATAGTAATAGTAACAGTAACAGTAACAGTAACAGTAACAGTAACAGTAACAGTAACAGTAATAATAACAATAACAATAACAATAACAATAACAATAACAATAACAATAACAATAACAATAACAGTAACAATAACAATAACAATAACAATAACAATAACAATAACAATAACAATAACACCAATAGCGCATATATTCTCAGATATTTAAGCTGAGACGTACAACAGGAATTATGAACAAGGACGCGCCAGAAAGACATTTAGAGCATGGAACTGCCCAAGGCTTTGGGTTTTAATGCGATATAAAAAAGTAGGACCTAATGAATAATATACTTATATTTCAAACGATATAATTATTTTATTATTATGTAGAACAAGTTGCCACTTGCTGATAATTTAAAAACCGATTAAAGAAAACTTGAATTATTGAAGTGGATCACACATGATTTCGGTTACAATTGACTTATCAAGATAACATTGATGTCGTTTTTAGGTTGATATCTTGCCACTTAGCACGACGTGTTACATAAACAAATTGGAAGTGAATAACATATTTTTTACAGCTTACTCGACAAGAACGCTGAAACGACTTTAATGTCACAGGCAAAGAATGCCGTCATAACATCGAATATATGCCTAAGTAAAACACCAAACGTCAGAACCACCAAAATAGCGCCAGACTGTTGGCTCCAAGTAAATCTTATGAAAGCCAATGTTGATTAGAATAACCAACAGATCAAACGACCATATTTCACCTATGGAACGAATTGCGTTTTATTTTTACTGTAAATATAGTGTATTCGTGATATTTCTGCAATTCCATCGTTATAATTAATCGAATCGTCGTCCTTTCCTATGCGATTGAGATACAAAAATATCACCCCAGTCGTTATTTGCTTCCGGTTTATAGTATTCATCTGTAGATACATTAACACGCCGACTATGGAGAAAATCTCTTCTCAGTCGCAAATGTTGTTAACCTCATTTTATGTTGCGTTCATTTTTGCCATTGGACAAAACAATTACCCACGATCGTTCAGGGGACGTTTAACAGGAATATAATAACTTATAGTTATATACTCACACGTTAGTAGTTCTTTAAGATTCCCATTTCACACCTAGACATAACGATTAACTATAATAAGCACTTGCCTTTTATTAATATAATCGTCCATGGTCGCGCTACGAACAACGCCCACAGTTATACTGCGTCATTGGTTTCACGTCTGACGCATTGCATCATGACGTCATATTTAATTCTTAAAGCCGCGAAATTCGTGTTATGCATGGTTTAGTTCTAACGACCTGACATTGATGGATAACTAATGTTATACTACGTCATGTAGTCTAATATCAAAAGTAATTTTTTTCAAAATACTATTGAATTTACCATGGGTACTTGGCGTTAACGGGATTCGTTCTGTCGACCAGGTACATGCGGGCGAGAACGGCAAACGCCCGCCTGAGGAAGACAGTGAAAGACCTCCGCTCCACGCACGACCAGCGGGTCTGTCGACTCAACGAGAAGCTCTTCGCGCTGACGAAAGAGAACGACCAACTGAAACGGAGAAACTCTGAGCTGGTGACCGCGTGCAGCCTCGTTCTCGACCGCAACAAGCTGGAGCGGCGGCGGTACGAAAAGCAGATGCGTGACGTCACAACGGAAGTGAAGCGCATGCGCACGCAGTGCAAGGAAGCGGAAGACCGCCTGACAGAGTACCAAGCGGAAGTGAGGGAGAGCGAAGGACGACGGCAGAACGGGGTGAACGACGTGGGCATGACGATGCAGTGCTACGAGACGTTGTTGGACATTGCGCTGGAGAGGATCAAGTTCCTGGAGCAGGAGCAGGAGCGGGCGCCCTCTGAGGAGCCGCACAGGAGCCACGTGGAAGGAGCAGCCGTCGTGGCGACCGAGTGCAAGAAGATAACGCGCTCCATCTCGGCCATGATACACAGCGACAACGATGACGACGACGCCGACGAGATGCGGGCACGGTCGCCGCTTCCGACCGTCGTTATGCGCAGCTTTCGGCGCAGTCGGCGCGGCGTATCGACCGGATCCACATCATCCGCGCGGCCTACGCTCGTCGTGTCGGGCGCCGGAAGTCCCGATGCGGCGGCATCGTCGACGAACGGAACTGACGACAGTCGTCCGCAGTTCACGCTCCACGACGACGTCGACGATAACGCGAGCGTAAACAGCGTCGATTCTGTCCTATCGACTCTCATCACCCGGCTGCAGGAGACGGCAGCGGCGGCGACGGACTCAACCGATAGGTTGTCGACGACTTCCGGTATGTCGCCGGAGTTCGCGTTTCGGCGATGTCACAGCGTAATCGAGCGGGGACCGGAGTCGCCAAGTGACGCAGACTCTGTTTCGATGGCTGGGTATAAAGAGGCGCCACCTACCGGGAGGCAAACACCCGACCCGGAATCGGAAGCTACCGGTCACAGCGCTTCCGGGTTTGCGGTACTGCGACAGCGGCGCAACGGGATTGTGAATATTAAGTTTCCGACGGAATCGAAGCAGAAGAAGGGGAAAGCGAGGGAGTTCACTGACGCTATTCGGCGGTTCACTATCAGTGCCAAGTCTCGCGACTGCGAGAAGAAGCGGACGAGTATTCACAGCGTCTTCAAGACGTTGTCTTCTTAGCAAAATACTCAGTGCAATTAACTGTGCAGCTGTCGCTATACAAAAACTCACGTCAGGAGTTGGCTCGTTATACGACGGACAGGAAGTCGTGCAATAATCTCAGACAGAACTACCTACGTGCACTCTCACATCTAACTCGACAATTCACGACACCGATAACATTGTGATCAGACTTGCATTATGAAGCTGGTTAACACAAACTGTTGTGTGGAATATCGTTTTATACGACGACGTAACGTCGGAATTAAAGAGCACGAACACTGAAACGTATTAATCATGCCATATTAAAAGTCGTGTTCATATCGTCTTCTTTGTGAATTCATCTCATTTTTGTATTTATCACAGAGGCAGCGACTGTATCACGTGACTGACATCGTGTGATTATCGCACAAATAATCGTTTGACAGGTGGCATTCATCATCATCATTGTCATAATAATAATAATAATAATAATAATAATAATAATAATAATAATAATAATAATAATAATAATAATAATAATAATAATAATAATAATAATAATAATAATAATAATAATAATAATAATAATAATAATAATAATGATAACAGATAATGATATAATATATATACTACATGTACTATACTATTACTACTACTACTACTACTACTACTACTACTACTACTACTACTACTACCACTACTATACTATACTAATAATATAATAATCATAATAATATAATACTACTACTACTACTACTACTACTACTACTACTACTACTACTACTACTACTACTACTACTATAACTAACTACTACTACTACTAATATAATAATATATATACTACTACTACTACTACTACTACTACTACTACTACTACTACAATAATACTACTACTATCACACTACTACTACTACTACTACTACTACTATATAATAATAATATAATATAATACTATCACTACTACATAATACTACTACTGCTATCTACTACTACTACTACTACTACTACTACTACTACTACTACTACTACTACTACTAATAATAATAATAATAATAATAATAATTATTATTATTATTATAATAATAATAATCATCATCATTGTGCAGCCGTAGTGTCCCGTGGTTGAGTAAGAACACGGCATGTTGCTTCCACATCTTCCTATCCTGCGCTATCCCCTTCCAGATGGTGCACTTCCAGTACTCTTTCTAGTTCGTCTCTCCGCCGTCTCGCCGTCTTCCCCTGGATCGTTTCCATTCGTAAGGACTTCAGGTGATGATACACGATGCCCATCGGTTATTTCGTATTCTTGTGATGTTCCCAGTCATGGGCCCCTGGTCCCTGCGTGGTGACACATGTTATATCTCGCACGAAAATAATTCCTTCCATTCACCTATTAAAGGCACATGTCCTAAATACAGCAAACACTAACATGGAGAAAATGTGTGTAAATTAAAAAAAACATCAAACCGGGTTTGTGGGCTATGCGACGAAAAATTTTGTAACAGCCACAGAAACAAATACATTGTCTAAAGGCTTGCAGAAGTGGCATCGCAAGTCAGCCACGACGATCGACATTGGCGGGTTACGAGCGTCCACGCACACACAAAAACACGACAACTGGCAGTGGTCAAATTTATCTGATGTGACACAGTTGACTAACATATTTCACTATATTCTGTTCTGAATCACATGGACTTCTTCCTCTTCTTTGACGTTGGGTTGGGTCGAGGACTCTTGGGAGTGGCCAAGAATGGTCAGGTACAAAGTGAACTGAATCAACATATGTGAACAAATGTACTCACCCTTCTAACTGGCAGCATAGGGATTTGAACCCGGATCCACTCGACCGGAGGTCTGATGCTCGAACAAATACGGTACAGCGCCTGTACATGGCACAGAATTTTCACAAGCGCAAATGCAACGGCACGTAGGGACATTTGTAACCCGCCACAACAAAATGGGTTTTAAATTCCATATTAGTGAAACTGAATGTTTTTTTCTGGATTCCAAGGATTATTCGGTCTAAAATTATATAATATTTGTTGAAATGTGTTGAAGTAGCTTCAGAACTTGTTTTGCTAATTGCTAAACATTAATCAAACTTTAAAAAGTAGCGATTTGGGAAAATAGTTAACATAGGGTTGTATAATAAACTAATAATGCCAATAGCTAGCATAGATCTGGTATTTTAATTATACTAGCTATAGATTATTTGTTGAGGAAACGAAACCGGATATTGAAAGGGATTTATTTCTGCCAAAGTCAGTCACAACACTGATGGTACATGACCAAGACAGACATATTTGGCTCACATGCCGAATGGGATGTTATGACATGCTACATGGTTCACTGCGACACATTAGAGCTAACTTGTATTCCTGCTCAGAAGCTGTTATCCCTGGAGCTAATCCAAATAATGTACAAAAAGGACACATATTCAGTTGTAACGCCATTTGCATTTTAGTCGTTTTAAATTGGGAAGAAAACCAACGAATCGTCGTCACATCCACAATACATAAATCGTCAACGTTCCTAGTACGTGTGGTATAGTAGGGCCGTTGTACAGTGCGTGATTGTACGCACACGTCAACAACAAAGATAATTAACACGCTACGCATAGGTAATGTGATTCTGAACCAAGGTGCTTCCGGTAAATACAATAATAAATGTGTACCATGTACGATACACGTGCAGGCCAAGTTCAACAAGAATACACAGGAGAGCAACTAAACTAATTCCGGAACTGAGACGTCTTACCTGTGAATAAAGCATTTAATTCAACATGTCTTAATGGGAATGGGTGAAGACAGACTCATAAAGAACGTGGCATTAAGGCAGAAGAGGGTGACAGACGACAAAGAGGAAGACCAACGCTGTGATTGAATGAGAGCATGACACGGAAGACAGGAAGGATGAATTGTCATGAATGGATGGCCATTGTTGTAGACAGAGAAAAATGCACAGAGACAGATGATAAGAAAAGTAGAAGAAGCCTCTGAGTGACATTAACCCCACCCCGAAAGGGAGCAAGAAGGTGAAGAAGAAGATGGATGGGGTGAATAATCGGAGATCATGTAGCAGTAATTGTTAGGATGTTGAACATGTATAACTCTAATTGACAAACAAATCTCAGTTAAGAAAGACATTGGGACTATAATTTCAAATAATTCCACACATTCATACCTCTGGTCTCCTCACGTTCGATTTTGTTTCCGTAGTCAGGAGAGCTTCTTTCTAAGACATGGTTAATGTTTCAGGGTTCAACCTAAAATTACCAATCTTTAATCAGGAGGCTCTCTTTGTGACACCCAACTGCTTCACGATAACCTCCAAATCCCGTTGATACTTAGAGTAAAATTCTTTCCTCGAGCTGAACTCGTTTGTCTCTCTCTCTCTCTCACACACACACACACACACACACACACACACACACACACACACACACACACACACACACACACACACACAACACACACACACACACACACACACACACACACACACACACACACACACACACACACACACACACACACACACACACACACACACACACACACACACACACACACACACACACACACACACACACACACACACACACACACACACACACACACACACACACACACACACACACACACACACACACACACACACACACACACACACACACACACACACACACACACACACACACACACACACACACACACACACACACACACACACACACACACACACACACACACACACACACACACACACACACACACACACACACACACACACACACACACACACACACACACACACACACACACACACACACACACACACACACACACACACACACACACACACACACACACACTGCAGTATCGCATGTCCAGATCTCACGAAAGCTCCTGTTATGTTTTGCCAATGTGCATCAACAATTATAATTGTACGCAGAGCATGTTGCTATTATAACCAGCTATGATTTATGCTAATTTTTATTACGACCATTCTGATCAGACATCCCTGGCCTATATAATAAAATTATTTCTTGTGCTGGATGCATACAACCCATTCGGGCAGGTTTAGTTACCTGCGTTTATCCCTATATGTTCCCCAACAAGATTGTCTTAGCAGAAACTTCAAACTCTGTATTTAGAAGCCAGCTCCGTATTATCAAACATTTATATAAACGCGTCTTTAAATCGAGGTGACACCTCTAACTAACTACAGAAAATCTAGTCTCGCTTAACCGACTGTCGATCGGCTGTGGAACTACGCCGAGAAAACAGTCTGATGACTTTGCCGGCTTTAGAATATTATTCGTGCGGGGCTAAACAATGCTGCCATCTCACGGATACTGTTTAATCCTGCCGTAATTCCTATTTTTTAAACAACTGGATTTTTTAAATTAAATTTCTATTTATTTTTATGTTAGTATAAGTTTAATTTTGAATAGTTTTATAATAGAGCAATGTGTTATTTCAAATTTGGCCTGAGAACCAATCAGCGTCTCTACCCTAATCTGGGGTAGGGCCGCCCTGGCGGTTACAACTGCAGCCTATTAAATCGCTAGGCAGAGTCGAGGGGCTTAAAAGTGCTGCCACCTCATGGAGTCTGGGTAAACGACGCTACAGAAAATGTAACTAGCCTTGCCAGGAGAAGGCGACACTGGCGAAACTGGCTTCTTCGTCAGGAACCGATAGCTACGTGACAGATATGGAAAAAGAGGAAGATATATTTTCTAAGATAGAGAATGACGGTAACATTTCTGTTATGATATCACAGTGTAGTTAGTATTGAGCTTTTGCAAACGACGACTGTATTATTGGTTTTAGCGTGCAACGACAGAAGCTGTATCAGAAAAGCGTTTGACGTGTCAGTGAGCGATAATAAGTGTAGACCTATGTAAACTGCAGAATATTTTCACCGGTACATCGATGACATAATGTGTTAGTAGTGATAATGCCGTGGAGTTGTTTTTTAGTGCATCTGCCATCGTCATAATTTTTTGATATGTGGATATTTAGATTGTTTTGGCAAATTGTTATGTAAGCATAATTAATTAAGGTTTAAAGTGTTTAGTATAGCTGTGTAAACTGAAATTGACCTGCTCTGAATGTGTACACAGTACTACACTACAATACACTACACACACAGCGGGTCACAGGAATCTGTTTGCATTTTCTTTAAGTGAGAAAAGTTGCACATTTATTATGCTTATACATACATTTAGTCACAAAATTATAAATGCAACAATATTTTCAGTGAAATATGTATGTAATTTAAATCAGTGATAAAACAAAATATTTAAATGCAACTGTTGTGTGTTTTTGACTTCAGATGTCTTTAGCCAGTTCCTCCAGGATGATGTTGATGCGAAGGCGATGGCAACAAAGGCAATACACGGCCTTGCCATCTCTGAGCAGCTTGCCAAACTGGCTGAAGGGATAAACCTGCTTAACCACGAAATTCACTCACAGGTAAAATCAGTACCTCTTTACAGGTTTATGACAAAAGCCGATTAAAGAGTTTTACAGAGAGACCACCCAAACTAAACTGTAAGCCACAGCTTTGTGAAATAATGCGTTATACATGTGTGCATTGCTTAGGGTATATGGTCATTTTCCCAACGGTCATTTGACCAATGATCTTTTGCTCTTCAATCTTTAGTTCAATAGCCTTCAGCCCAATTGTTAAATTTTTTAAATAAAACTTAAAAACGTATCTGTTTATTATTTTGGTATCAAACACAAAACAGCTCATAGGGTATGATGGATGTCTAAATTGAGCAATTGGACATTAGGGTATCGTAACGTTTTTGTGTTATGCAGCATCTGAGCATCATGAACCTCAAAACAAAACTTTCAGATCATTGGGTAAAAGATCAGTTATAGTTAATGATTTGTTGCATTTCCTGTCTTTTTACTAGATATTAAGTCAAAGGTATTAGCAATTTTAAAGTCTCTTCCAGATAATTATGTTGGCATGTCACAATCTGTGTGACATAGTTTGACACATGAAATAGTCAGGGTTTATGTTGCAGGTCTCAGAACATTATGAAGACCTGCTCTCTCAAGCAACCAGCATTGAGACACTGGAGGGTGGGTAGATCAGTTACTGTCTCACTCTTATTTATTTACTTCACAACACTGAAAACCCAGGGCCGAAGTGACACTACTTCATTGTTGTATTCTGTCTTTCTCACTCATTCTAGGCAATTTATGTCTCTTTTCTTTAGCTTCAGATCTCTTCTGTCAGTTATTATTGAGTGTGCATGATTAGCTTTATCATAGCAAGTTACCTTTTAAAGGTTTACTTTCGTAAATTGTACCTTATCTGTGACTGTGTTGGGATCTCTTGCACCACAATATATTTAGTTGTCCTCATGAGCTCTGTATCAATGATCTTGTCTTCTCAGTGTTGTGCTGATAGATCATTCTCACAAACTCTGTGTTCATCATCTTTTCTTTCACGATCCAGTGCTATGCAATGTTGAACATTCCTCGCCACAAGCTCTGTTTTTGTGATTTTATCTTGGCATTTAATTCTGTGAACATATCTGAGACATCTATTTTTGAATGTTTACAGTTTGTTGTTTTAATGAAGTAAATGTTTTACTGTGTAACACACATGAGTCATTTATTTGATTAATAACAACCGTGTTGCAGGCATGTTGGAAATGATGCATACACGAATACAGTCGCTGCTGGCTGCGGTAGAGAGGTAGGTAATGTTAACAAATTTCATTTTTAAAATCTCACATTATTACAATGGTAGCATAAATGTAACATCGGCTTGTTATATATTTGCTTAATAATGTACTACAGAGCCTGATCACATGACAAGTTTTATTATCTTCAGGATCAGAAGAAAGGTGACAGAACCTTACACCAAAATTGTCACCAGAACAGCTCAGCTTGGCAGGCTACAGGTACACTTTTTATGCAATATCATCTTACGTAGGAGAACTGACTAAAATGATCTTGTGTGTGTCCATGAGTCAGAATACATGTATTTATGACCGGCAGCCAACTATCATTTCTCTAATTGTTAAACAGCTGTTTTTCTAGTTCATGAACATATCTAACTGATGTAATCTAGCTGTCAACACATCGCTCAGTATCTACAGTGCTACACAGTATGAATGTATATAATACAGACAGTTTTTAACACATGAGGTGATGCCATTGTAGCAGTTTATTTTCCCAGCGACACAATGGATTGAGGATCAAGATGAAAGCGAGGCTGACCTCTGACATATGGGGAAAGACTAAAATAACAACGACAAGATAACCAACCCCCTTGTAATTCTTGACATATTTGGGGACTTTAAAACAATGTGTAATTGCAGACAGTACGTATGTAAACGGCACATACCGGTACCATGTGATGAATTACTTTTATTTGTTATCAGGAAACATGTGACTTGCTTCGAAGGATCATCAGAATTCTGTATTTGAGCAAGAGACTTCGGAGTCAGCTTCAAGGAGGGATAAGAGAAATCACAAAGGCCGCCCAGAGTCTCAATGAACTAGGTAAATGCCAGGGACCAGCGCTTGACTCTGAAACATTTTCTGGTACTTTGAAATGTTGGGCTGTTTTTTGAGTCAGACTGTTTGGTACTTACCCCACACATGTTTGATCCTAGTGTTGCAGTTTACTTGAGTGGTATGGTAAGATATTCCACTATCACCAATGCTTTTGCTGTTGGTTTTAGTCCTGGAGTTAGAATTGAGAATTAGTGCCAATTCTAGAATGGAACTGAACATGTTAAAGATTCTTGTTTGATCAATCTTGGTCTGAGTGGTAGATTACGTGGCTGAAAGTGAGGATGTCCGTAGATCACAAACAACTGTTCTTGCATGATCTTTCTTAACCTCTCTTAGATTATCTGACTGAACGTGTAACCGTCCATTGATCATGTCAAATGTTCTTGAGTGATCTTTCTTAACCTGTCATTCTGAAAGTATAGATTCCTACTGATAATGACAGGGTTCCTGTATGTTGCGTGTGTCACAGACTACCTGGCTGAAGGCGTGGACTTGACAGGCATTGATGTCATTGAGGTTGACCGGAGGTTTGTGAAGCAGGCGAGGAAGGAGGTGGAGGCCCAGGGCCAGAAGATGTTGGAGCAGGGGCTGGAGACGCAGGTCAGTGGACAGTCTAACTATGACCAGGCTAGTGTGTGTATGAGTGTGTGTGTGTGTGTGTGTGCGTGCGTGCGTGCGTGCGTGCGTGCGTGCGTGCGTGCATGTATGGATATGTTTACGGATGGGAGATTGAGAGTATGTTAACATTTTCCTTCTAGTCAGTTAGCAATTCTGACATCACATTTTCAGTGATTGATTAGTTTATTACTTGGAATAAAGTGCCTTCATGTTTTTAATTCCTAAATTATGTATTTTAGGGTTTTTACCAGGTAATAGCCAGAGGTAAATTGGTTGTCTGTTATGTTGTGTATATATTCAGTGACTGTTTTGAGGTTATGGAGATTGGGGGTCAGTTGAGGTCTTTTGCGTAACTTGCTGTAACGTGAAAATCGTTTCAAATTGATGCCATCACTAACATAAATTACAAAAGTCCTGGAATGAATTATCTGTCTAATGTCTATACAGGTATATTTTGCTAGTGTCAGATAATATTAGTAAAGTATGATCATACTATATAGTATGATTATAAAAAACCATTACTTAATACTCTAAGGTGCACTTACACAAACTGTCACCAAGTTAATGCTATCGTTGTTACTCAGCAGACAAACTGTGTGTGTTGTCTAAACTGACACTCTGACTCTCTTCCCCAGAACCAGACGCAGGTGGCTACTGCCCTCCAGGTGTTCCACAACCTGGGCAGTCTCGACCAGGTGGTTGATCGAGTCATCGACAGCTGCAAGCGCCACCTGCAGGGAGACATCCAGAACGCACTCAATGTACAGCTGTTGTCCCAGCAGCAGTTGGGGACTGGCAGAGGTGAGAGGGACAGTTGCCTTTGTTATTATATTTGTTTGAGGATATAAAGTTTTAAAGACAACATTTAATTGTGAATTTGTCCACTGTAGATGTATTTTATGTTATCATTATTATCATCTATGTAGTAATATTTTCTGCTAGGTACCAGGCAAAGAAGGGGGTGTGAGTTGGCTGTTGTCCCGATATGTCCACGCAGTCTCGCTTAACTGACTCTTGTCCAGATGCGTAACTTCAGTGAAGAGATAGTCTGGTAACTTAGCCGGATTTTTAATGTTATCCAGGCGAGGGGTTAAAAGGTGCTGCCACCTCATGGAACCTGGATAATTAAGGTTAATCCTGCCATAATTCCTGCTTCATAGACAACTGCAAATTTGTATTGATGTAGTCAGCATCTCTATCCTATTCTGGGGGAAGGCCGCCTGGTGGCAACATTGGCAGAGCATTAATATCCCAGGAAGACGTGACTGGTTAAAAAGTGGCGCCACCTCATGGGAGCCTGGGTATTCGAGGCTACTCCATGCTTATGTGTGCCACAATTGTTGACAGGAGATTTAAAATGGCTATTTTGAAAGTGTGAAGGTCAAAATGGTGACAACTCTTGTTGTTTGTTTATTGATCCATTGGTGAAAGGTAGTCTTGTTGTCATTGTTGTAGGGGGCCCGGGGTCAGCGAGTATGCCCGCTCCAGGGAACTCCGCAGCCTTCAGAGCTGCGCTGTGGACAAACATGGAGAGACTGATGGACTCTATCTACTCCTCCTGTGCCCAGGTGAGTGGTCAGTGTACCAGCTCAGGTGTTCCAAGGTGAGTGGTCAGTGTACCAGCTCAGGTGTTCCAAGGTGAGTGGTCAGTGTACAAGTTCAGGTGTTCCAAGGTGAGTGGTTAGTGTACCAGCTCAGGTGTTCCAAGATGAGTGGTCAGTGTACCAGCTCAGGTGTTCCAAGGTGAGTGGTCAGTGTACCAGCTCAGGTGTTCCAAGGTGAGTGGTCAGTGTACAAGCTCAGGTGTTCCAAGGTGAGTGGTCAGTGTACAAGCTCAGGTGTTCCAAGGTGAGTGGTCAGTGTACCAGCTCAGGTGTTCCAAGGTGAGTGGTCAGTGTACCAGCTCAGGTGTTCCAAGATGAGTGGTCAGTGTACAAGCTCAGGTGTTCCAAGGTGAGTGGTCAGTGTACCAGCTCAGGTGTTCCAAGGTGAGTGGTCAGTGTACCAGCTCAGGTGTTCCAAGATGAGTGGTCAGTGTACAAGCTCAGGTGTTCCAAGGTGAGTGGTCAGTTTAATAGCTCAGGTGTTCCAAGGTGAGTGGTCAATGTACCTGCTCAGGTGTTCCAAGGTGAGTGGTCAGTGTACCAGCTCAGGTGTTCCAAGGTGAGTGGTCAGTGTACCAGCTCAGGTGTTCCAAGGTGAGTGGTCAGTGTACCTGCTCAGGTGTTCCAAGGTGAGTGGTCAGTGTACCTGCTCAGGTGTTCCAAGGTGAGTGGTCAGTGTACTAGCTCAGGTGTTCCAAGGTGAGTGGTCAATGTACCTGCCCAGGTGTTCCAAGGTGAGTGGTCAGTTTACTAGCTTAGATGTTCCAAGGTGAGTGGTCAGTGTACCTGCTCAGGTGTTTTGAACAGTTATTGGCCCGCCCAATTAGTCACCAGCCCAAATGTTGTGGAAAATATTGTAGTTAATAAGACATACGTTTTGTAATACATTTCGCACAGCATACATACATTTCATAAAATTGGTGTTCCAAGGTGAGTGGTCAGTTTACTAGCTCAGGTGTTCCAAGGTGAGTGGTCAATGTACCTGCTCATGTGTTCCAAGGTGAGTGGTCAGTGTACCTGCTCAGGTGTTCCAAGGTGAGTGGTCAGTGTACTAGCTCAGGTGTTCCAAGGTGAGTGGTCAATGTACCTGCTCAGGTGTTCTAAGGTGAGTGGTCAGTGTACCTGCTCAGGTGTTCCAAGGTGAGTGGTCAGTGTACTAGCTCAGGTATTCCAAGGTGAGTGGTCAGTGTACCTGCTCAGGTGTTCCAAGGTGAGTGGTCAGTGTACTAGCTCAGGTGTTCCAAGGTGAGTGGTCAGTGTACCTGCTCAGGTGTTCCAAGGTGAGTGGTCAGTGTACTAGCTCAGGTGTTCCAAGGTGAGTGGTCAGTGTACCTGCTCAGGTGTTCCAAGGTGAGTGGTCAGTGTACCTGCTCAGGTGTTCCAAGGTGAGTGGTCAGTGTACCTGCTCAGGTGTTCCCATGTGAGTTGTGTTTATGTACTAGCTCAGGTGTTCCCAGGTGAGTAGTGTTTATATACTCAGGTGTGCCCAGGTGAATGGTCAGTGTATCTGCTCAGGTGAGCACAGGTGCATGATCAGTGTACCCACTCAGGTGAGTTATCGTCATACCTGTTCAGTTGTGCAAAGTGGTGAGTTTACTAGCTTAGGTGTTCCAAGGTGAGTGGTCAGTGTACCTGCTCAGGTGTTTTGAACAGTTATTGGCCCGCCCAATTAGTCACCAGCCCAAATCTTGTGGAAATATATTGTAGTTAATAAGACATATGTTTTGTAATACATTTCGCACAGCATACATACATTTCATAAAATACCGCTACACAAATCCGTGAACTAATTGGATAATGCTCGTTAACTGTGTCTTGTCACATACAGGTATCTGTATTTTTTTTAAATTGTTTCTATGTTTGTTTTTCTTTGCATGTTATTATGCTTATGATTAATAAATGTTGTGTAGTAGATGAGTGTTGATCGAAAGATGATTATACCATCGGTAGCATGCATGTAGTGACAAGTTATAGGAATGACTTAAAACGATGGTGGTCAATCAGATTGAAACCAGTGGTCCTTCGGGCCAAGTGAATATATGAAAACTGGTGGCCTGAACTGGCCCAGATGCTTAACAAAGCACCGGGCCTGTGTTAATGTGGAGGCGTGTATGTTTTATGTGTTTGCACTTCTTCTCCAAATGGTATGTTGTGTGCTTCCAGGCTCATCATCTGCAGAAAGTTCTGGCGAAGAAGAGGGACCCGGTGACTCATATCTGCTTCATTGAACACTTGGCTAAGGCAAAGGTAGGATGTCACACAACTAATATATACCTTGTTATCATGTTGGTAGTGGTGAGCAATTTATAGTCATTACGTTGAACCTTGGTAATACAGCCACTTCACAATTAAGGTCACTAGTGTTGTACCACATTGTATCTGTAACTGTAAATAACAGAAAATTTATCCTGCTAATGCATCACCTATCCAATCAGTTCACTCTTGCAAAGATTAGAGAGTGGCCTTAATTGTGGGGTTTCGCTTTACGGGATACATTCTATGCCATGTTTCTGGTCGTCTGTAAGCTGTCTTCAAGAAATGCAATACAAATGCTCTGTAGTTCTGGTCTGGTTTTTTTCGGACATTGCCTAAGTAAGCCTCGCAACTATGGAAGCATTTCTCAAGAGGTCAAGACTATTTCAGCAGCCAAGTTGGATGTTTATATATTGTTTTGTAAAATTAATGTAATACTGTTTTTGTTTTGCTTTTTGTGTTACAAGCTAATAATAGTATATTTATTAATGAGGGCAACTCACTCCCTGGGGATATATATTTATTAATTAGGGCCACTCACTCCCTGGGATATATATTTTGGAGGTTACTTTTGGTGAATATCTGAATGAATGACAGTCATCGTGTGATTGACAGGTGTCCATCGTGTGATTGACAGGTGTCAATTGTGTGATTGACAAGTGTCATGTGTGTGGTTGTTTAATTGACAGGGTTCGCCAGTGAATATCATGCATTGGTTCTGGAGAGACGTCACAGATATGATGGCTGAAGAGTTTGCCAAGGCCTCTGACAGTGAGTCAGCTGCTACATCAAACATCAGCAAACCTAAATATGTGTAAAACCTATAAGTAAAAAACTGCTTATTCAATCCAAAGCTATCACACCTTAGGATATCCCTTACCAAAAAAAACCTCATGGAATGTTTGGGAGGAATACTCATTTAAATATGTGTTTGCTTGAAAATGAACTAATTGTATTTTAATTGTATTTGTTGAAATTATATTATTAATTAATATTTTTGTATATATTCAAATTATCGTTGGAAAACAAATGCTTTTAAAAATCTCTGACAAAAACAGCAGATTTGTATTAATATAGGTCGATGTAGCTGACCAGCGGATGGAAACACATTTGGAAAAAACATAGGAAAAGGGATGGTTAACTTAGTCATATTTTATATTGATTTATTTAAATCTATAAACAGAAGTAATAAAAATAAGTATTTTACACAAGACAAAGTAACATATCTGTATCAACTAATGTCTATCCTGGCATATTAACTGTAATCAATTTAAAATGATTGATTACATATTTCTGGATCTCATTTTAACAGCTTCCTTAAATTCTGGTTTATTATTACTCAAGACAGTTGTTTCTCACTGCAGCAAGCACATTCCTGAAGCAGGCCTTTGAGGGCGAATATCCCAAACTGCTGCGACTCTACAATGACTTGTGGCGCCGCCTACAGCAGTTCAGCGACAGCATGATGGCAGAAAGCCAGGAATTGCCACCAGATGATGCCACCTGTGTTGATGGGCAGGAGAAAGAGACTGATGCAGGGGACGAATTTGAGTGAGTGTTTCACTTTTGTTTGTTTGTTTGTTTGTTGTTACGATATGTTATTAGATGGTTGTAGTGTTTGTGTTACACTTTATTTCGTGACCAACATAACCCGTGAGATCATTAACACACACTGCTCAAACAAATATTTAAAATGTTTCACCATCACCTACTCTCTCACTTATGCACTATTTTGGGTTAATGTAAAGCAACCCCAGCAATTGTTATCTAGATTTAATGCATATAAATGCAATTCCATTGGCATTATCCACACAGTTCAGACGTAAACCAATTTATTCAATTCTGAACTGGGAACGACATTTTTCACACAATTTCAATTGGTGATATTGCTATCAAATCAAACCATGTTCATTCAAGAAACCAGGGAAAATAATACTAAATAAAACCAGCATGTAATAAACAGATTCGTGACAATTCACTCTTTTCTGTTTTAGCCCAGAGGAGGCGCTCCGTCAGTCCCTCACTCCCTTCGAGAACGCATATCTATCCCGGTCCCTGTCCCGACTCTTTGATCCCATCAACCTTGTCTTCTCCGCGGGAACACTCAACCCTCCGACCCCAGAGGAGGTCGACAGCATCACAAAGACCATCTCCAGGCAGGCATTGTAACAACACACTCGGTGTCTGGGTGTGTTTTAGTTTATAATGACACACTCTGTGTCTGGGTGTGTTTTAGTTTTTAACAACACACTCAGTATCTGGGTGTGTTTTAGTTTTCCTCTTACACGGTTACCGTCTTAGGTGTGAAATATCAAGTAATTAGTCAACCGATTTAAGAAAAATAGTGCCATTATTTTGATAAATTAAAATTCACAATATGTTAATAGTTATTTCTTATTATTTGGGTTGTATTAACGTGTGAGCAGTTGGAGATGTTTTAATATCTGTTGAGTTAGCACAAATAACCTTTCCGTAGTTTGCACATCTATACTATGTAGTTAAATTGCAGAAAATATGTAACATATTGAATCACCATCTTCATTTAAACATTTTATAAGTGTGTACTCTGTTAACGTAATTACAGGTGTACATAATCTAAAGTATTTATTCATTTTCAGCGAGCTGAATGTTGCAATTGTTGACACGGCACTCTGTGTCACGGTGTCGAGAAATGTTGCGAAGACAGTGCAGTTGTTCGCAGTGAAGTCTGAACAACTGGTGAGTGTTGTGTGAACCTTTCAAGTATAACGAGAGATATCGCAAATTTCCAGCATACACCGACAGGCTTTATGCAGGATCAAATTTTAGCCAGTAAAAAATGTCCCACTAGACTTGTCCGTTTGAACATTCATACTTACGTAGAAGCCAGTTCAGATGTGTATATAATATTATGTCCAGAAATCCATAAATTGGCCATTCACTGTGCGGACAAAATGTAACTGCAAACCATAATATTTCAGAGTTAAATAATTTGAAATGTTCTCTGCAGCTCTGCACTGACGGGGAGGCAAGCCAGGTGATTGGTCTTCCCACAACTGGGCAAAATAGGAACGCAGCTGTTGTTAATTCGTTATACCAGTTATTCCAAGCCATATCAAAGGTGAGTAAACCAACGTCATGTCTAGTAAGCCAGTACTATAATAATAATTATACACCTAAAATGCTAGACAATCAGTTGTAAAAGAAGGGTGTTCTACATTAATGCTGATTATAAATCTTGACATTTAGTGACCATGGGATGTGCTTTATGAGTGGATGTTGACAACTGAGGGACATACAGTACGTGTGTCTGTTCCGTCTATGGGTAAGTTATCAGGAAAGGAGGGTGGTCGTTGATGAGAGGCCATCTGGGGTTCTACCCTGTGGGGGTGTATGACTTGCTGAAGAACTAATGATATTATGTTGATGTATATTTTAGATCATCAATGCGTTCACAGACTTCCCCCCAACTGCAGTGGATGTTATACAGAATTCCATGAAGGTTAGTATTGCATAAGAGCAATTATACATATATATATTATATATATATATATATATATATATATATATATATATATATATATATATATATATATATATATTTATATATATATACATACATACATATACATTTATATTTTTATTTCAGACAGTTCATGTAAAAAGTTATTTTAAAAAGAATAAATTTAATAATAAATACTTAAAAAATAATAGGAAAAAATATATATATAATAAATCTTACACAGGGTTATAGACACACATAAAATAAATGTTTAAAGAAATTAAATATTGAGAGATTGTTAGAATGCTACTTCAAAATCTGATGTATCATGGGTGCCAAAGTTACAGAGGGGTCCATCTGTAACCCTAGTAAAAGGTCACATTACAGAGTTATACTGAACCATCAGTAGGATGAGTTTTATTTACTATATCTATGTATAATAATAAATTATGTTATGAGTAATTTCATTACTGATATTAGCTAACTGAATCTGCAATAGAATTTAGAAATGAGAATCACTTTATTTGTTCATGTTTTTGGCAGCCAGACTTTGTTCTCACGGTCGTGTAATCATCACATCTTTTGTACACAGGAACTTGTGGTTCTGATGGGCACTGCCATCCAGCCTCTCTTTGAGTCGGTGTCGGACGCCCTGGAGGCGATCATTCTAACTATGCACAACGAGGACTTCTCCCAGTCGACAGCGAGCGAGGGGGGAGGGGACGCCCAGTGCTCCCTCTACATGCGGGAGCTGCAGGACTTCATCATGCGTGTGCATAGCTCCTACCTCACCATGTTCCAGTGCACTGACTTCACCTTCAACAGGTGTGGATGTTTGTTGCTTAACAATGGTGATGTAAATTTATTTAGATATTTGGACAATAAAATAGCCGTAAAAGAAATTGTTGTATGAATTTTTGTACAATTAAATTTATTTTATATTTGGACAATAAAGTAGCCCTTAAAGAAATCGTCATGTGATTATCTGGGAACAAAATACAATGTTTTAAATAAAAGCTACACTATAGCCAAAAAGCAGCCAACAAGTAAATCCTTGCAACGTAGGTTACTATGATAATATATTGCTGTACAATCCTTGAATTTGTCCCTGTTACGTAACATTTGGAAGGTGGTCGGTACTTTTATCATAGGGCCAAATATTAAGATAATTCGTGGTCCAGTATCTCATAATCTGTATTTCTTACGACACTGGTCTCCTGGTAAAACATGTGAAGACCTTAAATGGTTTGCTTCAGCATTCACCCGATTGCGTGTCGTTGCGTCGAACTGTTTGTTCGACATGCCAGCCTGGTGCGCCCTCTAGGGGATAGTGGAAAGATGCGACTGGCCGCAGACTTCGCTCAGATGGAGATGGCCATTGCACCACTTGTGTAGGAAAGTCGCGGATCTCGGGAAGTCTTATCGACTACTTCGGGCGACAAGGTAAATTGACACTGCAGGATGTCCCTGCTGTCAGTAATAGTACCCGGTAGTAGTTATAGAATCATTGGTACTGGTAGAGTCAGACTGTATTTGTTGTTCTCACTGTATTAGAAAGGATAGACACTTATTATGTAGACAATTATTATCATGATGTTTGTTGAATCACGTCTTGGTTGGATTGGATTCAAGTGAATGGACAAACACCAAGGGACAACTGCTGTTTATCTGCCTGTCTTCATAATCCTGCTAATACCAGGTGATATTTCCAAGGTCAGATCCTGCATATATGTTTCTGGCTTGCTAAGGGCAACTTATTTTGCTAATCTAGTGATTTCGACATGCCTCTCAGCTTGGGAACTACCCAGTAGGCGTCTTGGTTGCAGTTTTCAGTCTTTGCATTGTAATCGTATATTATTAATTTTGAAAGTTGTTTAGAAATTGTACCTGTTTCTTTCAGACCATTGTTGTTTCAAACCAATGAACACGTGTCTAAGAGTTCAGCTCTTGGTGAAATCATTCCCTACAGTACAGCACTTCACTTCCTCTTTGGACGAGCTCCAGGGCAGTTGAAACCACCTCACGAGGTACATTATGATGATCATTAAACTATATTTGTAGTTAGCACTGTGTATATGGTACCAGCCGATCTACAAGCACACTCATAAGATGCTGTTGTGTAATAAATAATATTACTTCAAAGACATTTTTGTGTAAATGATAATCATAACATTGTAAAAGCAATAACAGTTGTATTATTATTTGTAGTAGTAGTGGTAGTAATAACTATAGATATCATGACGGGGCCCATTTAATTGTTATTGTATGCTTGCTATGAATTACAACAGAACAGAGAATATAAACTAAGATAATGTAATGTACAATTCAATGTAGTAGATTATTCTAAACAAATACACGTAAACCTTATAATGGTAATAATGATGATAATTATTAACAATATAGAACACTTAATAAAACTTTGCCCAATTACACGATATGTGTATTACACTTCTATAAATCAGTTGTCATGCTGATTAATAAAATTGACAATTTGTTTTCAAGTAGACATTAATTGACAAGTTTTAAAACATAATATTAGGTTTGTAATATGTATTGCTGTGTGTGGTACGTAAGACGTGTATGACATTGGGTGGTCAGATGGATGTTTGATACAGCTCTGTTAACCTTGCAGCTGGCCCATTGGTCAGCGAGTCGATACAGCCAATGGTTGGATGACCACACCGCAGAGAAAGACCGCCTCACCTTCATCAAGTAAGGCCACATCTGCATCTGTAGCTGTTTCATTGTTCTGGTTAACTATGGTTAATGTCAATCTGTGATTTGACCCGAAGTGTTGCCAATCAATGTTTGAGAAATTGTGGTCACACACTTGACCAGAAGATACAAGATACAAGAAGCTTTATTTAACGTCGGTTTACATGTGAATTTGATAACATTAGCTCATCTGAGCTATTTTCCGACAAACAAAGAAGAGACACAAAAGCAACTAGACCCTTCTAAATAGTGTTTCTGCATCAGCTGCTACCAGAAACACTAGCTCTGATAACAGTGCAGCCCCATATGTAACTTGTCTAACCATAGGCGTTCCTTAAGACCACACATTGTTATGTTTACTGTTACCTGTCAGACACACGGTTTCTTTCACCTGTGTACCTCTTTCACGTCATGTTAATTTATATTCATTGATGCCTATTCATCTTCTTTGTCCGTGTTATGTCTGGAATTCGTTGACATGATTTCTCTTTTATTTTCTCCTGTACAATGTCTTACTATAATGCTTTTACACTCTGACTGTGACATTTATGTCACAGTTTGTGATGTCGTGGTTAAACACTCTTATTTACTCCAATTATAAGTGTGGAGTGTGTAAAGAATTAGATGCTGTAAACATTTTATTATTGTTGCTGTAGACATGTTCAAATTATGCAACGTATTAGCTACACGGTTCACAATTGAGTAATTGTATACTGTAGACATTTTAGTTATTGCTAGTTTATGTGTTCACTTTGTACTAGATAATAACTACATAGTTAGGCGGTGATTGTTGCTCGGGTATTTCTACAGTGTTGTTGTGTTGTTACTTCAGAGGCAGTCTCGAGGCTTATGTCCAGGCGGTGCGGACGAGTGGGAAGAAGGAGTTTGTTCCCATCTATCCCATCATGCTCGACATGTTACAGCGGGGACTTCAGACACAGTAGAGGTGATACAGACTGTTACAGTGAGGGCTTGAGACACAGTAGACGTGGTACAGCGACATGTCCAGACTGAAGGACAATTCAGACCAACGATAACAATCCAACTGATCAGGGAGCACTGTTCATTGCAAGATACTATTGACCCCGAGATGTCTTCACTGATATGACTGATTTCATTTCGGAAATTAAGAAATTTACCTTTAACCACGTTGCTATTGCAAGATGCACTTACAGTTTGTTGTCGTCTTGCTTGCCCCACACGCGTGTCACATCAGAATCACTGCTACTGTGACGGCCTGGTATGACGACGATTGGACGTTGCGTCATAGGTCTTTATTCACAGTAACAGCACAGTGTACAATGTCTGCAACCCTTATATGCCTAACAAAGGGGGCGTTCCAAGGTGTTTCCACAAGTCTGCAACTAATCTGCAACTACCATGTTACCACAATATAGTTGACTTTGTTTCATTCTATCAAGTGTCTGTGCCAAAAACACGTCACTAGGTACGACCTAAATATTGTACTGAGGGATAATGGGGTTAAGCGGATACTGGCGCTATACAAGGTTCAGCATGGTTATTATTGTATATATTGGCTATGTGTTGGTAACGATACATATTCAGACTTGTTACGTAATGAGTGATCGTGTTTGGTACATTGCTGATTGTAGTAAGTAGAATTTCCAAGTCTAGATTTGTAAATATGAAATGATGTGTGTATATATAATGTGTTAGGGTAACAGTTTGTTAAGTCTGATATGGTGTGTGTGATACGAATACTGTAATAAAATGCATCATATTGTCAACTGGGATTTACATGAGTAGTACAATGTGTGTATTACACATACACGCACCACGCACATATACATAAACATGCGCGCAACAAACTGGATGAAAAATTATTTTGCTGCAAATTAAATTATTTTGCTGCAAACTAAGTATAATTCTTGCAGTGTAATCAAATCTTTGAGCCATGAACAATATCAAGTGCAACGCTTGGATGATTGACGTGATGATATGGTTAGTTGATTCATAATTTGATTGATGGATAAGTGATATATGTATATATACACACACACACACACACACACACACACACACACACACACACACACACACACACACACACACACACACACACACACACACACACACACACACACACACACACACACACACACACACACACACACACACACACACAACACACACACACACACACACACACACACACACACACACACACACACACACACATATATAATCATGGCTCTGCTTCGCAAATGAAGATTCACGAAGGAGGAAGTCCTCATCTGGTGCAGGCACCCTGTTGGCTGATGAAACCTATCCGAGATAGACAATTCTTTCCACAGCGGCAGCACGTCACGGTCTGTTCAGTGGTGATTTCAGAAGGGTGCCGGTTTTTCTGCCTTCTCTTGTGTGTTCCTTGTTGGTCCTTCGTGTGATTTCAAAGGAATTGGTGGCCTGCCTGTCTGTCGCCAGTTCATGCGATTGGTTGCTTGTGTTGTCCACTGACGGTGATCGATATTGCAAGTGGCGAGGGACCTTTTCAAAGTGTCTTTGTATATTTTCCGAGGTGTCCCTCTGTCACGATCACCAGTGTGTAGTTCTCCATATAGCATGATCGTTGGTAGGCGATGATCTTCCATCCTGGAGACATGTCCTGCCCAGTGAAACTGTGTTTTGAGCAGCATGACTTCGACGCTAGTAACCTTAGCCATTTCAAGAACCTCGATGTTGGTGACGAAGTCACACCAATGGATGCTTAGAATGGTACATAGGCAGCGCTGATGGTAACACTCGATATGTTTCGTCGAGGGATGCTGTCATTTCCGTGTGCATTATGACGTCACACAACAAGTACGCATATTTTTATCACGTCACTATTGTCTCCTTGGTTCCCAACATAACGTTCCGTCTGGAGATGCGTGTGTTTATGGGAAGGCGTAAAGTGACCAAATCAAGCGTGACACTCGATTCCCGCTATTAACAGCAGAACGAGGTGCCTGGATACACTTAAATGTGACATTCAGGCGGCCAGCCAAGCGTCGAGGTTGGCGTATGGATTCATTATGATTGAAATCAAGGTGCGATGTTGTGATTTCTATTTGACACGTCTTACCGGCGGGCGTGCGTACGTGCTTGCATGTACATGTGTTTGTGCGCCATATAAAATTCACTCTGTCGAATTTCTTGTCGATCTTCGGCATTTTGAATTGACAATGAGGTGAGTATCAAACGTCAGTGATTGTTAATTTTGTTGAACGCTGATCCAGTGGGATGTTATAAATAAATAACAATTCAGCCACTCAGTTTTAATTAGAACCAAATTAGCAGTCACATCATATGATATATCTTAAGGGCACTTGATTTGGCTAGAAACTGAACCCTTTCATATGCGTAAACAAACCTTTTTAAACGATATGTAGACGTAGAGGTTTTTGAAGGATTTCGAACGGAATCATTGCCGTAAACAAATCCAGGTGTTACTCTCGTGGGTAAATGGAGGAGTACTCTTCACGTCAGACACGTATTCGATGTATAGTGCCAAAATTGTCATTGGAAAATGAATGCAACACCATGTTAGACAGCATCGTCTTATGTATTGATTTTAAATAAAGTCCTCGCAAGTGAATTGGTTATGCCCTCCGTGATTTATGCAGTTACACGTTTGTATGGACGACATTTCATTTTCATGTCGTTGATTTTCGTTAACGTACAACAACAGTGTTCATGTTGTGTTGTTCATAATAATAATAATATGGTTATAGTAATGCATTACACGACCCTCCCATTTCTGGTTAATGGTGTTGATTTAGAATGCAATTTTATTTTCATCGTGAAGGTTACTTTGCCTAAAATGTATATAAACACGAATCAAACCCAAACGGCATAAAATGCCAGAATAAATTGGTATCGGCGTTTCATTCGGTACTGATTCTACTATGTGATCAGACGCATGCAGATGTTGTGAGGACGTGGCCAAGTGTTGCTTATGCTGGGCACGTGGCATATCTAACGTAGGTTGTATTATTTTGGTTCACCTTAGCTTGTAAATATGTTTACATTCCCTCCCGCAGGGCGATCTGCCAGAAGCAGTATAAATACATCATACGCAGTGCAGGGCATCGCGATCAGCTCTGGGAAGCAACCTTGTCCCGTTTCGGCAGGACACTCCGGGGAAAATTGTAAAATGTCCAAATTCAACGACCACCATAACGAGCCAGGGAGAACGCTTACACAATTTTAATCTGTTGTATGCAAGATGGCGGTAACTTGAACGAACATACATATATACATACATACATACATACATACATACATACATACATACATACATACATACATACATACATACATACATACATACATACATACATACATACATACATACATACATACATACATACATACATACATACATACATACATATATACATACATACATACATAGGTACACACATATATGCATACAGACATACATACATACATACATACATACATACATACATACATACATACATACATTCATACATACATACATACATACATACATACATACATACATACATACATACATACATACATACATACATACATACATACATACATACATACATACATACATATATACATAATATTGCCGATAAATATTATTATAAGACAATTGTTTACCACAGTAGAGAGCACGTGACCGCTTGCTTGCTGTACTTATATTTTTTAAAGCAAACATTTACTGTAGACAGAACTAAGACGTCGTGGAAGAGCCAAGAACTACATGGAAAGTTAAATTACGGTACAATGTGTTGTTTTGTAAGCACTTGACTTTGTTACTTATAGTCCCTCTTCTACCTCGTCGAGTCAGGTTGTCCGGGGTTCTCACTGTTACAGGTCATAACGCCTCTTTACGTCAGGTAAGTATCATTATATTATGCTTACACATATTAACGTTACATGCAATAATATATAGATTACCTAAAAAAACAGGCACTGCAAATATTTGAGTTTGGTTGTTGCAGAAATGTTGCAAATTCACACGTTTTCGGCTGTTTTGAGTGGACTCGAGTCGAGAATGACGCGGAAATTAGGTGCTTATAAAGCTGCAACTAGCATTAGGAACTCCAAAAGCAGCAGTCAACACAACGTAGATGATAGCAAAAAGCAACTCACGATAAGCTGTTGAAATGAAAGTTTCGAACGTGTAAGAATGCAGGATTGAAATATAACTATATTCTTGCATGACTTATGGAAATGTTTCTCACTTCAAAAAGAGAGCTCACGAACCAGAGAATGCAGCAATGCGCTGGCGGCGAAACATTGTACGTTACAAAACTACATTAATTCTCACGCAGGTCTATCCATGAACGGAACACTTTAATTAGTATTATGTTAAACACTACCTGCAACAATGTATATGATTATATAATTTATATAATTTATTATTTATTATATTTTATATAATTTATAAGGTAATTGCCAATTATCTTAGAAGAAATAATAAACATAATTTTACAGGCATTGGACTTCACATAAGTCAACTAGTGGAGTATCGTTGATGGTAATCTTTACTACTGGCATAAGAAAATGTTTTGTTGTGCAGTTTGCAATATTATATCCTGCTCTCAAAGTTCTGCCATTTGATATTCATGACACGTGCAAGAAATCGTAACTGAATTAGACATGCTGGAATAATTAGGTTTCGCTGCCTTGATGTCGAAATATAGCAAACATTCCCAGGCGTGTTTTGTTCGGTGATAGGACATGGAAAAGGTAGGAATATTGTGGAAAATATATTCATAAAAGAAACGTGTACCGTTGAATGGAAGTCATGGGCATTCTCTAGATAGTTTAATCGCGATTATTACGACGTGCCCATGATTGATAATGTTAGATTCGGTAATGGTAGCCTAATTACTGCGATATAAAACATGTTAAATATAATTGTAAGAGGTATATTCATACATTAAACTAGCGCACTGTAACTTATAATTTAGTTAATCGGTTCATCGTGACGATTCTATAATAGTAGTGTACTTTGCAATTCAGCTTGAATTAGTAGGTGATTTGTCTATTTCGTTATGTGTGTGATACTAAAAATCGTAACAAGTATGTTGTGTTTGTTTGTGTCATAGAGTCAGCATGAAGACTGCCTTTGCTCTCCTTGTGTTCGCCGTAGCAGCTGCTTCGCTTTGTGACGCCTGGCTATCGATATCGCTATCCGACGAACGAAGTAAGCGAATTGGTTGTGTCCAAGTCAAACATACATTACGTACTAACGCACATATATGTGAGTTTTAGACACAAGAACGCATTCACACACACACAGCACACAGGACTACTCAGAAATACACACCATGCTCGCACACACACACACACACACACACACACACACACACACACACACACACACACACACACACACACACACACACACACACACACACACACACACACACACACACACACAACACACACACACACACACACACACACACCAAAACACACACACACACACACACACACACACACACACACACACACACACACACACACACACACACACACACACACACACACACACACACACACACATTAACAATGCACTCACGTACGCGTATGCATACACACACTCACACATACGCACATGTGTACACATGTCCCCATACATATCATGCACACATAAACGCTCCCAACTCAAACTATCATATACATATATATATATATATATATATATATATATATATATATATATATATATATATATATATATATAGATTTTGTTAGCGTTTTTGCGTTCGCGCGAGCGTTTATATGGGGACATGTGTACACACGTGTGTATGTGTGAGTGTGTGTATGCATACTCGTATATAACCAACTATTCATAAGCCTACATAACATAAAATACCCACATTTGTGTTAACTTCTATTTCAGAATGCTCTGGTGAAATATACGACCTAGATACTCACATCTGTTGCTTTGGCAAGTTGTACAAGTGGCCGGAGGATCGTATCAACACGCGCTGTTGTCAAAAGGAAATCTACAGCTTGGCTGAACACTATTGCTGTCACAGCGACAAAAGCGAAACAAAATTGGTCCCCATAGAGGATGGTGTTCCTCGCCGGGTCACGTGCTCGAAGAGTTGGGGTAAATCTCATGATTAAAGTTGACCAGTCTTCAGTTTTCTGAAGACAAAGCATTGACTGACATGGCGATGTCTATATAGGTGTTTTATACGTCAATGGTTGATTTAATGTACGAAAACAATAGTATTCGTCTGGACATTACCAATGCATGCTTCATTTGCGTATGTTATGATGCGCATCTTGTCTTTTTGACAGGTTTTCTGTTGACAATAGACTTTGACAGGTTTTCTGTTGACAATATCTTTCTTCAGTGGTACGTTTCTCTAGTTGGTGCAGTAACAATTTTCTGCATCTGAATGTTTCCAAAACGAAAGAAATGTGCATCGACTTCCGTCGTAATAGAACTGTCATTAGTCCTATTGTCATCAACGGTGAACCTGTGGAACAGGTTGATTCATTCAAATACCTCGGTGTTATATTAGATGAAAAATTGTCATTTACAGAGCATGTTACAGCCGTGCAAAAGAAGTCTCAGCAGCGACTGCACGTTCTTCGAAAGTTACGAGCTTTCTATGTTGATCCACTACTTCTTCTACGCCTTTACCGTAGCATAATTGAGCCTCTCTTAACCTACTGCAGCATTTGTTACTACCCATGCTCTTTCTGTGAAAACCGTAACAGGCTTCTGAAAATCTCACATGTTTCTGCCAAGATCATTGGTTTACCTACACCAAAGCTCTCCGAAATAATCGACCATGCAATTTTGAAGAAAGCTCGAGCTGTCGCTACTGAGTCTGATCACCCGCTCTCTACGTTCTTCCATGTACTTCCGTCTCAAAGGAGATACCGTTGTATAAAATGTAAAACATGTCGCTATAGCAGGAGTTTTGTGCCGGTGGCCATTAGAATGTTGAATGCTAAATGAGTCATATTGATGTCACCCGATTGAATTGTTCTTGTAGTGTATACATCTGGAAATTCATTTGCATTTTGTTGAGACCATCCCATATATTTTAGATGTGATCATGAGTTGTAAAATGCATATCCTTTTTAAGGACAATAAAAGTAAAGTGAAAGTGCAAAGGCAGAAGCCGTCGCACATCTGACAGAATACGTCACCCTTTCGTGTGATATGATGGTCGACTAATTTTGAATCAGATCGAGCACTGACAAAGAGCAACGATTGTAGTATTTAAAAAACGATGAAAACTCCTATTGTCATGGAGCTTAAATTGTTGCCTTACGACATAAAAGTTTCGCACGTATCGTTTCAAACATAATATAAGGACGAGGAAATGAAATCGTTTTCGCTGAGCAAAGCTATGAGATAATACGATATCAGTTCTTATTCGCGGAGCTCGCGTACCTGTTACGCGTGTGTAATTGTTTCCAGCACTCGGCAGGGTTCTGTTAGCGGAATCGCCTATTCATATTGTGTTTATAACGTCATAATCTTACGGGGAACTCACTGAACTCGTCAATCTTTTTCAGAACATTTACACCAAGTCGACCACTGCGGTTGGTCACTGCCAGGGTATCTGTCTTTGTTCTTTTACCTCCCAAATTGAGTCGATACCGATAATTACATAATTCTCCATTTCACGAAGGATACACAGTCCCCAATGTTGACAGCCAGGTTTTACAGCATGCCTGTCGTGGCTGGGTGTTGAACCTGGGCCGCCGGCATTCCAGGCGGATGTGCTATCCGGTCTTTTGCAAACTTGGCCCGGATGACATGTTATTGGCTATTTGGTGTTTCTCTACAGAAATAAAAGGTATCTGTATTATTTCTGCATACAATTGTTTCACTATTATGTACGGATGTTCTACTACTACTACTACTACTACTACTACTACTACTACCTTGCAAATAAACGTTGTAGTTGTAAAGACATTCCTCGGCATTCCAGTGTTCAACTATGATTTAAATCTTGTAAATTACTCTGATTATTGCTACCGTTCTTAATTAGCTATTAACATTGTAATAGAAAACACACTAAGTCCTAGCAGTGTCCAGCACAAATACATCCACATCTGACTGAACTAACGCACTAAAACTCTGCCCATTATAGACTTATGAAGGGGAACAGCGAGAGCGAAATCTCGTGTACGGAACAGGGAAAGTTTCGGAAGATTATCATAATATCTATACTCGGGTCATTCCATGTCAAATCACACAATGGCAAGAACACATTCAAACCTGCCCCAATAACAAAATGTTCCTAGTCTGGCTTAATCGACTCTCGCTCGGCTGCATAACTTAATAATAAAAAAATTATAATAATAATCATATTTATTATTTATAAAGCGCAATATCCAAATATGCTCAAAGCGCTGTACAATAAAATAAATAGCTATTCATTATGTGTTAAAACTATGCCGAGAAAAAAGTCTGGTGGATTAACCGGCTTTTGAATATTATCCGTGTCAGGGGCTAGAAGGTGCTGCCACCTCACGGAGGCTATTCCTGCCCTAATTCCTGTTTTATAAACAACTGCAAATTTGTATTTCTGTTTATTTTTATGTTAATGCTGTTGCGCATTGGCAGAACATCAATGTGGCAATGCACTCCCCTAAAAATTGTATGATGAAAAGGGTGTCCTAATTTTATTTCTTATTTCAAATACGGCCTGAGAACCAATCAGCGTCCCTACCCTAATCTGGGGTAAGGCCGCCCTGGCGGTTTACACATGTAGAACATTAGTTTGACCAAGCAGAGTTGAGGTGCTTAATTAGTGCTGCCACCTCACGTAGCCCACATATAGAAATAACTTAAAGTAGCCTCGATTACCCAGGCTCCGTGAGGTGGCAGCACTTTTTAGCCCCTCCAATCCGTATGCTCTGCCGATGTTGCCACCAGGGCGCCCTTATCCCAGAGTAGGGTAGGGACGCTGATTGGTTCTCAGGCCGTATTTGAAATAAGAAATAAAATTAGGACACCCTTTTCATCATACAATTTTTAGGGGAGTGCATTGCCACATTGATGTTCTGCCAAAGCGCAACAGCATTAACATAAAAATAAACAGAAATACAAATTTGCAGTTGTTTATAAAACAGGAATTAGGGCAGGAATAGCCTCCGTGAGGTGGCAGCACCTTCTAGCCCCTGACACGGATAATATTCAAAAGCCGGTTAATCCACTAGACTTTCTTCTCGGCATAGTTTTAACACATAATGAATAGCTATTTATTTTATTGTATAGCGCTTTGAGCATATTTGGATATTGCGCTTTATAAATAATAAATATGATTATTATTATAATTTTTTTATTATTAAGTTATGCAGCCGAGCGAGAGTCGATTAAGCCAGACTAGGAACATTTTGTTATTGGGGCAGGTTTGAATGTGTTCTTGCCATTGGGTGATTTGACATGGAATGACCCGAGTATAGATATTATGATAATCTTCCGAAACTTTCCCTGTTCCGTACACGAGATTTCGCTCTCGCTGTTCCCCTTCATAAGTCTATAATGGGCAGAGTTTTAGGGCGTTAGTTCAGTCAGATGTGGATGTATTTGTGCTGGACACTGCTAGGACTTAGTGTGTTTTCTATTACAATGTTAATAGCTAATTAAGAACGGTAGCAATAATCAGAGTAATTTACAAGATTTAAATCATAGTTGAACACTGGAATGCCGAGGAATGTCTTTACAACTACAACGTTTATTTGCAAGGTAGTAGTAGTAGTAGTAGTAGTAGTAGTAGTAGTAGTAGTAGAACATCCGTACATAATAGTGAAACAATTATATGCAGAAATAATACAGATACCTTTTATTTCTGTAGAGAAACACCAAATAGCCAATAACATGTCATCCGGGCCAAGTTTGCAAAAGACCGGATAGCACATCCGCCTGGAATGCCGGCGGTCCAGGTTCAACACCCAGCCACGACAGACATGGTGTAAAACCTGGCTGTCAACATTGGGGACTGTGTATCCTTCGTGAAATGGAGAATTATGTAATTATCGGTATCGACTCAATTTGGGAGGTAAAAGAACAACGACAGATACCCTGGCAGTGACCAACCGCAGTGGTCGACTTTGTGTAAATGTTCTGAAAAAGACTGACGAGTTCAGTGAGTTCCCCCTAAGATTATGACGTTATAAACACAATATGTTCAATGAGTTCCCCCTAAGATTATGACGTTATAAACACAATATGAATAGACGATTCCGCTAACAGAACCCTGCCGAGTGCCGGAAACAATTACACACGCGTAGTCAGGTACGCGAGCTCCGCGAATAAGAACTGATATCGTATTATCTCATAGCTTTGCTCAGCGAAAACGATTTCATTTCCTCGTCCTTATATTATGTTTGAAACGATACGTGCGAAACTTTTATGTCGTAAGGCAACAATTTAAGCTCCATGACAATAGGAGTTTTCATCGTTTTTTAAATACTACAATCGTTGCTCTTTGTCAGTGCTCGATCTGATTCAAAATTAGTCGACCATCATATCACACGAAAGGGTGACGTATTCTGTCAGATGTGCGACGGCTTCTGCCTTTGCAAAGTCTATTGTCAACAGAAAACCTGTCAAAAAGACAAGATGCGCATCATAACATACGCAAATGAAGCATGCATTGATAATGTCCAGACGAATACTATTGTTTTCGTACATTAAATCAACCATTGACGTATAAAACACCTATATAGACATCGCCATGTCAGTCAATGCTTTGTCTTCAGAAAACTGAAGACTGGTCAACTTTAATCATGAGATTTACCCCAACTCTTCGAGCACGTGACCCGGCGAGGAACACCATCCTCTATGGGGACCAATTTTGTTTCGCTTTTGTCGCTGTGACAGCAATAGTGTTCAGCCAAGCTGTAGATTTCCTTTTGACAACAGCGCGTGTTGATACGATCCTCCGGCCACTTGTACAACTTGCCAAAGCAACAGATGTGAGTATCTAGGTCGTATATTTCACCAGAGCATTCTGAAATAGAAGTTAACACAAATGTGGGTATTTTATGTTATGTAGGCTTATGAATAGTTGGTTATATACGAGTATGCATACACACACTCACACATACACACGTGTGTACACATGTCAGCATATACAACATCCCAAGCTAACAAAATCATATATATATATATATATATATATATATATATATATATATATATATATATATATATATATATATATGCATGCGTTTTTGCGTTGGCGCGAGCGTTTATGTGTGCATGATATGTATGGGGACATGTGTACACATGTGCGTATGTGTGAGTGTGTGTATGCATACGCGTACGTGAGTGCATATGTTAATGTGTGTGTGTGTGTGTGTGTGTGTGTGTGTGTGTGTGTGTGTGTGTGTGTGTGTGTGTGTGTGTGTGTGTGTGTGTGTGTGTGTGTGTGTGTGTGTGGTGTGTGTGTGTGTGTGTGTGTGTGTGTGTTGTGTGTGTGTGTGTGTGTGTGTGTGTGTGTGTGTGTGTGTGTGTGTGTGTGTGTGCGAGCATGGTGTGTATTTCTGAGTAGTCCTGTGTGCTGTGTGTGTGTGAATGCGTTCTTGTGTCTAAAACTCACATATATGTGCGTTAGTACGTAATGTATGTTTGACTTGGACACAACCAATTCGCTTACTTCGTTCGTCGGATAGCGATATCGATAGCCAGGCGTCACAAAGCGAAGCAGCTGCTACGGCGAACACAAGGAGAGCAAAGGCAGTCTTCATGCTGACTCTATGACACAAACAAACACAACACACTTGTTACGAGTTTTAGTATC
>JAODUO010000123.1:5000-10000 GCA_025642075.2 Ridgeia piscesae
AGTAGTAGTAGTAGTAGTAGTAGTAGTAGTAGTAGTAGTACCGCGTCATTTTTAAGGGGCATTTGATTTGGTTCTTCGGATGATAGTGCAGCTGCAAAAGATCCCACGTGAATGTTTTCCAAGAGAACGACAAAAAGCGAGGTTACATTTTAGAATTGTTTTGAGCGAAACTTTATTAAACCGAGCTGTATCCGGTCTCGTAATGACAACGATGAGCGACGAGCGGCAGGTAACACCCCTGGGTATTGAGTTCGCCGGTTCCATAGGATATTGGGGTAATTAAGCACTGACATTGGTGCAGGACATCAAAGGGGCGCTGTGGCGTATCGAAAGACGCCTTCGTTACGCCGAGTTAATTACTTCCTAATACGTCGGTCCACCGTCGGTCCTGCGTCGTCCATCGACGCTACGGACGTCGCCCTGCTGCGACCATTGTCCGGTCACTGCCACGATGACCGCCCGACCAACAAAGCGCTTTCGCGCGCGAGACAGAAACAAAAGGCGACCATTAGGGCCGGAGTGTCCCGTCGCGTGGACACGGGGAGGGATCGATGAAAGATGGCGTGCGGAGGAGAGACACAAGAACAGCGAGAACACGTCGCCAATTAGTGGGTCGGGTGAATGGAGCGTCGTGGAGTGGACGTTTTGCTTACACAATGTCGTTGTCTGACACAATCAAATGCCACTGAATCGATGTAGTCAATTTCGCAATTATGTCGTTGCTTGAGCCGGGTAGAAACTGCAATGATTGTTGGTTAACATGACGGATGTTTTATGGTCCTAGTAGTAGTAATAATAATAAAATTAGTAATGAGAGAATAGTTAAACCTTTTTATAAAGTGCTGGTATAAACATAGCTATTTAAGATACAAAATTAAAAACGAACATAGCAAATAGCAAATAGATCATAGCAAATCAAAGTTCATATAGCAATAAAGGTTCAATCAATTTGATAGTTAACAACAATTATGCATGTTTAAATTGGAGAGCTTTAAAAGGGTCGTTTGAAGGTTTACAGCAGAACAGCTTTGTTTATTAATTGAAATCCACGAAACCCTGCGGGCCGTTTTAAATCAATAGCTTATTAACCAAAAAGTCTGGATTATCGTCATTTTTACTGAAATGTTGTGCTGATACGTTGTTGCCCCCGTTTGCTATAATAAGTTTTATATACTTTGATGCTGATCGCCCGCCATGTTTGGCCTTTCAAACTAAGCACCTTCACTCGAAGCTAACAAATCACGTCACCCAATTAGTACGACACGTCCGAGAGGGTAACGTGGTACAAATGGCTTCCCCGTATACACATGTTTGCCGACCGAGTGTCAGGGTAATTGAATGGCCGTGATGGTAATGTCTGCGAGAGTCCATTTAACGCTCGTTATCGGCACTCGTCTTAATTAGCATGATTACTCACTCGATACGATAAGTATAGTTGGTTTTAGCCACAACATATTTCATAAACCACGGCGGACTCGTCTTATTGATGACGTACGGTTCGCAAGTAATGTTTCTGTCATGTCATTAAAATAGATACATTACTCTTTGTCATATATCTATCTACCTAAAGTGATGCGATTGCATTCAAGGCAACAGACTCACGCAGGCAGCTTGTGGACAATTAATTAAAGTTGCAATCTGAGTAAAACTACCTTTTAAAACTGTTTTAAGAAAGTACGTTTATTACATAAACACTATTAAACTTATGTCCAGCCAGTGTCCAGTCACCGGAATGATAATTAGGCCTGCATCACCAGAAATGACTGCTGAAACCCTCGCGTATATAACTGAAGTAACCCACACAAATTAGCACCACTAATCCCTGCTATAAGGCGAAGCGGCTGCGAAGGTTTTTTTACACCCCTCCCGTCTTCTTCCTTCCGATGTCTGTCCATCAAATCATTGGAGCCACCGAGACAAGATAATTGAGGAGCTGTATTTATGACGCCACCACGGCGGCGAAACACATTCAAAACCCCCCGTCTTTCGGTGTCTTGATCAGCGAGACAGCTGAAGGAAAGTGATACTGAAGTTGCGGTTCTCAACCCATCCAATATTAATTTCGTTCCGGCGCCAGTGCTTCAATGCTTGTCCTCAAACATCAGTTGGGTACTGACTAATGCTTCAACGACTTACGCTCGTTGATCAGACTTCCGGAGCGGCTGGCGTGTCTACAGACGACCGAGGCAGTCGGTCAGACCACAGTATGCCGAGTAATCTGACATCCTTCGCAACACCGTTCCATCTTCCGTCGACCAGCTGCAGACCACATTCGACGGACTGGCGCCAGCGTCGACCACAACCGTTCTCTCCTTCGTACCGCAGTTGGTGTCCGTTTAAAACGTTGCTGGGCCACCTTACCGCGGAGTATTGTGTCGCACTGGTTGAAGCGGCGGATTCTTAATCTTGAGAATACGGACTCGAATCGTGTGCTGTAGAGTTGGTCCTTGGACAAGTTTGTTCACGTTCCGGTTACGTTGTTTCGGTTCGTGCAGCTGCATCAATGACTGTGCTTACTGGTTGATGAATAGTCGCACATTAAAGGGAGGGTGCCAGCTCCTCTCTGTCCAGTAGTGGCCAAACAGTAATTTGTAACGAGGGGTTTGCTGTCTCGAACATGGGAAAGTTAAACATCAAAGGCTATTGCGGTTAAATTTTGTTTTCAAACTGGACGTTTTGTTTAGCGTTTGAACGTGATGCAGGCGGAATCTCTCAAACTGCGAACATTTTCCGAGCTTAATAAAGTAAATAAACGTAATTTGGCAAAATACAGACATTCAACATGCATGTTGTAGTCATATTAACGTAATATTAAATGAGAAAACACAACCTAGAACTGGCACTTTCGCTTTCGTTACAACCTAACCGTATTCTTACAACACAAGTCGACATAATCATATGTTTGATTGAGGACGTTTGCCGGGGGGGGGGGGAGTAACGTGTAAAGGTGTTCTGATGACTTGATACTGCGCTGTAGAAGAACTTACTTTTAGTTTACTTTAAATCGAACGCCAAGTTTGTTTTCATGACTTGCTGTAGCCGTTTTGTGTCTCTTACACATGAGCATGGTTGGCAGAACGTTTTAGTTGTTGGAGCGAATTTATAATATCGGGTTGGGGTAAATTGTTTTTGCTCTGTTTTCCAACTGATTGGAAGCACACTGTATACTTTCATTGGTTGTTGATAGAACAGCCATGCACGGAAGGTGGAGTTTTCAACTGATTTCACGTTGTTCCAGTTTATTAAACATCCGCATTTGTGGTTAACAACCCATGTCGACAGGTCGTCTTGTGAATAATGGAAACACTTCTTGCTTACGTGGATGACACAGCTGTAACCAACTTATTGGATGTCCGCCAACCACGAGACAGTCACTTCACAAATACACGTTATCATCCTCGCGCGCCAGGGGTCGCTGCGGCTGATTTTGTCAATACCAGCTCTTCTCTACTACCACTGGCACGTCCCTTAAACAACTCCTCTTTTAACGTCAGCCAATGATATCGCCGATGAGGAGTTATAAGTGTGCGTGATTTCAGCCACACACTGCTCGTGTTACAAGCAGTGTTTGGTATGTAGAGGCAAATATTCGAAAAACATTCAGTTGTTCGTGTGTTTGGGCGGATGGTTCGTTATACTGGAAATCCCAGAAATTGTGTATCCTCTTCAGATTGGGGTATGTATTAGCGCTCTTCCTACAGGTGAAACGTCACGACTGGCGATGACAATAAACTAATTCGATTTGGCTAAAATCACGTGGCAAAAGGCCCTGGCTTGCGAGGACGTATGTTATTGAAAGAATGAACAAAATATATTTGCCACGAACGCAGATATGTTTTTTTTTTCTTGTATCCCGAAAAAAATGCGTTTAAGGGTTTGGTTTTGGGGACGGTCCTGATTTTTTTTAAATCGCATTTAATATTCAATATCCTCTCCCTGTCAGTTATCAAATGCGTCATACAGTACATGATGCGAATAATCACGAACCCATGCTGTCCAGTATTCAATAACTATTTCTGGAACTTGATGAGTGTGTTCTACAAATAATTTCAGTAGCTTTTTTCGACGAAGTGTGTTACTGGTCCATTTAAACGTATGCAGTGAGCCGCGTCCTACATTTCCTCTCTCCGTGCGGGGACAGAGAGGAAAGCCAGTTTCCATTTCCTCATCTATTTCCTGTCTTCAGATGTTGCGGTAATTTGTTAATACAGACGCAATGGCTTCCGACTGATGACAGTAATCGCAAAACTATGATCACAGAATCATTTATTTGACGATCAGATCGTTAAATAACACGCGGTGTCACTTTGTAATATTGCACGTTTGCGGTTATATGTAGATTATTATTAATATATAATGTTTGCCGCATAAGAACCATTACGCGAGATGGTTCAGAATATGTTCCCGTTAATAGCAGTGACAAATGTTTTCTTAGTCTTGCAAGGAATGGGTAATTGTTATTGTTTTCTAGCAACTCAACGAACAAGCGAACGCAATGTTTCTGCCGCGATCGAAACGACACCTTCCGCAGTCTTCAGGTTAGCGTCGTAATCTACTGCGCCGGTAGGTGGCACCACTATAGCCAACGAGCCGGCAATAAACCAGCTTGACGTTACGATCGTTGGCGTCAACTGCGTACACCACATATCCCAAATCATGTTGACTCTATCTGATGTATATACGTCACAACAATAGATGAGTTTACTCATAAACAAACATAAACAAAGCAATAGCGTATGTTTGCGTTTTCATCCTATCTTAGTTTTGTGCTGGTGAGTGTGAGGTGAGTTTCGTTCTAGCATATGCCCACACCCAGAATTCAATAATATACCAATCTAATGCCCACGCACATACACATACGTACACACGCATACACGCATGCATGCACGCACGCATGCACGCACGCACATACGCACACACCCACGCACCCACCCACCCACCCCCCACCCACACCCACACCCACACCCACACCCACACCCACACCCACACCCACACCCACA
>JAODUO010000123.1:22500-150000 GCA_025642075.2 Ridgeia piscesae
CGACGGCCGATTATTATAAATAGTTAGGCTGAACGCTCACCTGTCAACGTTTATGCGACAAACCAACAATGGATCTAGTCTCGCGGTTGCATTATCGTATCGCATAAGTGTTGTGTCAATATACCCGTCGTATCAAGAGGAAATGGTTAATACTATAACAATTACAAATGAACAATTAATATAGCATTGATCCTGAAATGTGTTCAACATAACATATCATCGTGTACAATTAAACATCACAGTAACAGCTATGCTTATTTAATTAAGTAATAAACAGAAAATGTTGGATTTCTTTTAATCAGGCTAGCAGTTTAGCATCAAATTGGGGTGTAGCACAAAACGATCAAAAAGGGTACTTTAATTGTTTTACCAGGGAGAATATGTTGTTAACAGTACAATCTACGTACTAATTTTCATGGAGATAAGCTAGTTTAATTAGGATAGCTAATAGCATAATTCCAGAAACGTAAGAATGGAAATAAAGACAACAAAGAACAGTAAACTTAGGCCCCTAATTGGATTTCACCGAAAAATAAAATTAAATGAATACACTATACACAGTACTCGCCAGTGTCGTATTATCAATTAATGGTGGTGTTGTACCTTTGCAACGGAAAGGTGGAAGAACAAACATAAATTAAGATTTAGACAAAACATATAACGCGTATCAAGTGAAAACTTGATTAGGTAATAGGACTGTGTCGGGTTTGGGGAATAATAGTAAATGACTGACATGCGCAACTTGCATGATCAGCATAGAAGTCGATTTCTGAAGAATATAATATAAAAATAATTATCATAAAAAGGCAATGCGATCTTTCGACCGCCTCCCCTCCCCTGAGCAATGGCGTGGTGGCATTTTGTGCGCTCCAAATAATTGTCCTCAACAATTTGTATTGTAGGTCGGGCAAACATACAAAGATCATACCAGGATACTTCAGATAAGCCATATTGTAGACTATCACAACATTCTCCGGATGGTCTGCTATAAATACAATACTAATCGATTACACAACCTATATATTAATACCTTAACATTACATACTTGTTTGTTTTAATTCTGCTCTACATTATTGCAAACGGCAGCAGTTGTTCCCATCTGTTTTAGTTCATTATTTCATATCGTCCCAGTTTATACCATTGGAAACCGCTGGTACAAAACATTATTTAGATAAAAGGACGCTATCTTTATGTAAGCAGTGAAATGATTATAAATGTTATAAATCATATACGCACACATCTTGGAAACTACGATAATATACCAGCTTTCATCTTATTTCCCGCAATTGTTTTTTTATGCATGCGTTTTGCCAAGACTATTCACGATTATTAACGACTCGTCGACGTCGTCTATAATGGTGTCGCTGTAATAGTTTCCGGCGGATTTACTTTGGAGTGTTCATTTGTCGGAACAGTTCGTTGCAGGGTACTTCGTAGTGGTCAGTAAACAGAAACACAACAGCAATTAAACGCAGGTGAAAAGAGGCAGTTGTAATCAGTAAACGGTGTGGCTAAAAGTCTTTTCATACAACAACAGTATATTGCCATACCTTCAGGCGAATCCAAACAGTGCAATACATCGCCACTTCTACAGTCCATCACATTACTGCGGTATATCGCCATTTGGGCTCTGTCCCAATGACCCATGATCATTCATTGCCCACCGTCTTCCCTTCCGTGCGCCAGTGGCATCTACGCCATCATTGACTCCACCGAACATATTGCCCTCCGTCCATCAATGCCCATCGGCTCTTCCATTCAATACCTGTCACCAGCGCCTACACATTCGACGTCATTATGTCACTCAAGTGAACATCCGTACGGAGTAATCTCGCTGGTGATCATCGCACTTTACTTTACTTTGCAATTTACTAACTGCGCTGACAGGTTTTCGTGGATGTTAGTTCACCGGGCAGAAGCAGTCCTCGAAATAAACTGCGATGCTTTGAATAGATGTCTGCCTTTTGAGACATTGAAATTTAGTTGAAACAATGGGGAAAAGGAACAGTATCAGTAACTTAAAATAATTATTTGGAAGTGCACTTACCTTCTGAGTCCTGTATTTGAATTGATACAGTTAACAGCACTCCTAATCAACGAGATAGTTACCGAATTAAGAAGTTTGGCGATTATGTTCTATTAAAAGCTTACCAGTTGAATGAAACCTCACTTAGGATCGTAATTAAAAATATTATTAACAATATATACAGAGAGTTGCATGCATCTAGAACTAAAACTTAGAATGATGGGTTACATTCAATATTATCAGCTCCACACAGGAAAACACGCAGTGTTATATAGATGAAGCCAAAAATGCCAAAACTCGTGGAGTAACGGTGTACTTTCACATTTTCAGTCCATTAGACCTATAAGTAGATGAATAGCAAAACGATAAGCGATCGATGGGCTTTATAATCATGTTAATAACATTACTGTCAGCAGCATTACTGCCGTGTAACCGGACACCGAGTCGTATACGTACGTGGTAGAACGGAAATGACCGACGCCTTGCGACAACTGATTAAACAATGACACCGACAGTAGGTCCAATCGATGACTCATCGATTCTCACAATACCGCATCATGCGTTAATCACAGACTAATACGTTTCTCAATGAAAGCAAAACATCGAGGTACCAGGTCGATTATTTCAAAGATGATTTGAATTTAATTTTACCCTTAACTTTTACTACAGATCAACGTCTGATAAAGTTGTTCGTCGGACAACCAAGACAGTTTAACTGTCGTTTGAGCTGGCAATTATGATCCCACCGCCACGGGTGTAGGCCTACGCGAGTTTGGCAGGATGATACTGGTGCTCCCATTTCATCCACGAACAATGTACTTATATATGTATGCTACCGATATATGCCACTGATTACGTAACATAAACGACAGCGTTGTTACTTCTCCCACTCCAATAACATTACATAATTTTAATTTTACACCCCTGTCCAACGCACGCGTTTGTTTAGCATGCCAAAAGCATTCTGATATAACTGGACATTCCTCAGGATAGCTCTTTTCCAACCAATGGTTTTCATTTTCAGTATCTAAATTCAAGATCATAAATTTCTTTTTATCTGTAGAGGCTTTCGCCTAAACGTTTCACGTTGACTTCTTCAGGACTATTGACGAATGACGTCATCCGTCATTAGTACAAAAGAAGTCAACGTGAAACGCTCAGACGAAAGCTTCCGCAGGTAAAAAGAAATTTAACATCTTCAATTTGGATATGAAAAATTAAAACCATTGATTGAAAACATTCTGATTTATTGCTAAAGACAAATGAACAATCGCACCATTCGGCGTGTTAACCTTCCGTAGAATCATTATAATTACAAGCATGCTAGGTCGCAACAAATACACCACTCGTACACGGCGCCAATTGCGGAGAACCTCGGCGTCATCGCCGGTGCTGCTTCGCGTGGCGGCCAGCACCTCTGGCCGGCTTCCAGTCCGACACCAGCCAACGAGCAATAACTAGATCAAAGCGAACCTGGACGGACGCGCGACCGCGTCGGACGCCAAGTTGCCATGGCCACCGGACGTCTGGCCTGGACGCAGCTGGGGTGGTGGGGGCCGCGCATCACGTGTGGGCGATAGTGCAGCGTCGGCCCTCTAGTTCCGGCGCAACTATGCACGCGTTTATTTCCACTCGGGCGTCACGGCGTCTCGGCAGCTAAACGCGAATCCTGCAGACCAACTCGGCCACGCAACGACTCACACCATCGAGGTAAGTTCGTTTTATCGACACACGCAATTGCGGATGTTGACACACTTCCAGTGGGGTGTGTCATTATTATGATTATAGAAAGAACGATGCGTCGCTAACTACGATCAGATAAACATCGATTATTAATAGCGGAAGTGCGGGCATATGGCGCCATTCTTGATCAATCTGGCAACGTGCCAACGACGCTGTAAAGACGCAAATGTACTTTTGATAGTCAACAATGTATACGTGTATCCAATGCCGTGGGTTAGTTGGGTAAATGTGGACGTTTTCGACTGCTGCACCAGAAGTAACGTGGCTTTGTTTACGGAAGTGACACCGTTCCAACAGTGACTGGTGCATTGCGGCCGCACGGACGACCAGTGGCTGGACGCGGTGTTGTGCGGCTGCCGTGAGGCATCGATTCCGGGGACGGCGGACGTTCGCCGGTTGTGCTCCGTACAGTCTATTCACGTTTTACGCGTGCATTAGTGATATACTACGAATTAATACTGCAATGTTCTGCCAAAATAAATAAGTAAATAATCGTTTTGCTTAATAGATTTTCGCGTATCACAAAGATGCCATATCCACGTATCAAGGTTTGATGTGAATTTTTATCAAGAAAATATTCTCAGCCAAACTGATAAAGGTTCTATTCAATCTGCACTGATATTCTTTATAACCTACTGTATTCCGTATATATCCTGACATGTAGATTACGATCAAAATAACACTGGCCGGTTTCATTTTAATCACATATTGACGTTTTAAGATGAATCAATATGTATATTAGCTATAGCAGAAGTTTAGAAAGGTTTTAAAACTATTCCAGCACGAGTAAAATAAAAAGCTATTGTTTGAAAAGAATAAAAGTGCATCGGATTTGGTTGTGTAACTTTCTATCCATAAGCGATTCGTCTTTCAAGTTTCATATGGTAGAAGGCTGCAAGCTTGGAAACTGGTTTAATATTTTTTAATATCATAACATTAGTCAAACTTGTCAAAACAGTATAACGCGAAATCGCAAAACACAAAAAATTCATAGTTTTGGTGAATTGTATAATTGTTTCCATATTCATTAGGTATATGAAATATAAACATAACGGTACAATTTGCAAATATAAATAAACTTCAAATAATTCTGAAGTCGGCTACGTCATAAGCCACTCAACGTAAACAAAAACACAACAAAACGTGACTGGATGATGTATACTCTCACTATATCATGCACATCAAATAACAGCAATATAGTTAATGGCGCAGTTAGAACACCGCTGATTTCACATGGGTTGTAAACAAAAAATGCGTTGTGTATAATAGTGTCTAGTGACGGCGATATACAGTTGTGCAACTTTGTATAATTTACGGATGACCTGGCCGTAATGTAATCTACATTGATCGTTCACTCTCCGCGCACAGGATGGCCAAGTGTCAGGCTACTGAGATTTATATGTTTACTGTATCATCCCTGTTTTAACAAAACACAGATGTCTTTGTTGACGTCTTGCTCGGCCATATATATTATAAAGACGCATTTTCCTTGGCTCGGATACTGCATTCCGGTTGATCGGGCTATCTGCGAAAAGATGACGTCTTGTTTGTTGCGCACAAATGTCTTATACAGGTGTCCAGACACCAGGTTACAGGAGTCGGTTCATTCCGGTAAATAACGAGGCCTACCCGTCATCATGACTCGTGAGTCAATAAACCACATACGACTAAACCAGGAAAGAGAGAACACGTATAAACTTGCAAACTGCAACAATTAACTGCGCGTTCACATATACAAGCCTACGTCGGTTGCGGTCAACAACAAAAGTGATCACATTGATTCAGTCGTGAGTAATATCCAGTGTGGTAGTTTGTAGGGAGCATCCTCCCAATTGTGGTTAGGACAGGTACGAGCTATAATGTTACCTTCCTCAATACAGGTAGTCTGTCTTGTTATTCCAAATATATGTGGTGACTGTTATTTTTACATTTTCTGCTTCGTTGATTCGGATCCGAGTGTTATAAACCACAAATATCATCTTCAAACGGTCTAATTAAATCACGCAATCTGTTAAAATGCACTTCTCCTTAAATTAAAATATAGTTACGACTAATGATTTTTATACTAATATCTATGGTCTTTCAGACCGCTCGTTTCAAACTTATGTGATGGCCAAACTTCAGCAAACATAGTTGTACTAATTCGACAATTGATAGTTCTAATAACTAGTCCATACTTACATAAACGACGCAATCGCTCGCGTCACACTCACAGGCATAGCTCAGATCCAGGTTCCCTGGCACGAGCTAGGTATGTGTTTGTTTGCCAAATCTGATCACGAATTAGTTTATAGTATCCATTATATATATAGTACTCAACAGTAATTGCATTTGAATTTGTAGGCCCTATTACGATATTATACAGACTTTTTTGCAACGCGCCAAATCCTAGAACGTTCCATCTATTCTTGCTACATACACGCGTCATACGCTTCCTAACTTGGCGCCGTTGCTATAAGCGTCTGAAATTAATCAGTAGTTAATACGTAAAACAAGCATCACGCAAGCATATGAAATGATTAGCAAATCAAATTCAACGCATCTAATCACCCGAGGCAGAGCTGATGTCGATGTTTCGTCTGCGATCGATATCATTTCGTACGTCGTCCGCCATTCGAGTTCGTACTGCATCCGTTTGATGGCAGCACAAGCGCAAGCGCGCGCAGTTAATCTGCAGCGAGAACAAAGACCCGACAGCTGCGGCGGCCGACGCGCCTGGCACCTGCAGGGCGAGCAAATAGCTGTGGCATCGCGTCAGTGGGTGACACGTCTGACGTAAGACGTATCTGACCGGCAGAAAATGCGCAAAACCTTCAAACGGACGGCAGGATAGCACGCAACAGCCGGTGTTATCGCCTAGCCACGGACACATTTTGTTTAATACTTTATTCGATACATAAAATATAAATGGGCCTAACAGTATATGTAGGGTCTTAATTCAGTATATGTAGGGTCTTAATATGTAGGGTCTTAATTCCGCATATATGGAACGTCCAAGGCGCTTACAAATTCACAAGATGGGACATAATAATCTGTAGTCGAAGAAGGAATTAAGACCATACATTTTAGTATATACCTATTGTTAGTTAGGCCCATTTATATTTTATTATATATATATATATATATTATATATATATATATATATATATATATATATATATATATATATATATATATATTCTTGATTTCCAGATTATAATACAACTTTGATTTGTATTATATATAATACACTATTACCCGGGATAATGACTTTGGTTTGTTCTTGGTTACGCTCTGAAATTGCGTTACCCGTTTTGCTGAACATCGCAAAAATTGCAAGCTAAAGCGCATTGTGTTTACGTTTAAAACACTGTCCAAACTTTCGCTACCTTCGACTCCCGGCTAATTTATAAAGCCTACTAAGTATTATAAAAATAGTATATTGTGTAGTAATATATAATGTTTACTTGTCGTGAATAGTCAGACATTGTTTACCGCAAGAAACTAAATTGTTTTGTCAATATAATTAAGCCGTTCTAGCAATCCCACATACGTGGAAGCGGCATGTCCATTGCGTAACTGTCCACTCCATACACCACGGACGTTAGGACGCAATTATATCTATAATCGGCATTAGGCATGAAATACATTGCCTAATTACATTTTGACAAATGTCGCATCACTAAAGATGCTGAAAACCATGTCGATGGTATCCCTCCGATAAACAAATAAAGACAGAAAATGTTAGCCATTGCCAAGAAAGAAACTTTATAGTTTGAACACGCGGTTTTGACAGTTTTTTCTTGGTTCTTGTTTTACAAAGCTTGAACGACAATAAAATCATGTAACAATAATTATTTAAAAATAAACATACATTAGGTCCTAATAACAAAGCCACCTGCATTTTGCATAAATTATAGAGAGGCTGTAACTATAACTATGATAATATGTTTTATAACATGGTTATGTAGAATTGAAACTACTTCATACTCCAATTGTTAACAAGTTGCTCTCTGACTGCAAAATAACTGTTGGTCTCACAACACGTATAGAGACTTGCTTAAGCACCTTACAGCCGGTCTAATATAGCCACTGTGCACGCAATGATCCGCCCATTCGTTTAGCCATCCGATAACCGATCCAGAGCGAAATGCAATTTACGCGCGGTTTATATTCCAAGGACACCGGATCAGTAGGTGACTAGGACGTGAACAATGTATTACTAGTTGGCTTACACGAGCTGCTACGGACACTGGTGCCAATTGCGCTATCCGACACAAGGATCAGCTGGAAATAAGGACAGATATCCTAACGCGTTTAACGTCGCATTCCGGAGCGTCATGTTGAATAATTCGAAGGCGAGGAATTACGAGCCAATAGACAAGGCAATCACCCGTGGCAATAACAGTAACTCTCAAATAAACCGATACAGATAAGCGCAACATGCCAGTCAGAGTGATATCGTTGAAACGTGCTCTGCCAACAGCGGTGAAATACACGCGGCGGTAGTAACGCCGCGTGGCTTTGAGGTGACCACTCCTGCAACGACGGGAGGTTATTAGCCCCTGATCTGATCAATTATGCTGAAGGATTTCGTCGAATGCGTGGGCTTTACGTCTTTACTTTCGACACCAAAAGAATTAGTGAAATTTGCATAGTTTTCCTTGAGCGACATTACGCCGACATTGTCACAGTGAAGGCCTCACGCTCCCGCATCTCTTCAGATTAAGATTGTCGTGCAACGATTAGAACTTATCACCCAACCGATGTAAATAGACCCACACAGTGAACAGTTGTGATACTGTATAAAATAATGAAATATAGAGGTACTAATTTACACACAGAAACACCTCACACTTTGTGTTGTGCGCAGTAGGCTAAAATAAAATGTACATGCGCAGGAATAACATACACAGAAACACCTCATGTTTTGTTTTGCGCAAGTGTGTAGACATGCGCCGCAATAATATATATATGCTTATCATTTTATTTTTATACCTATACATACGGCCATGAATGAAATATAAGTGTAAAGAGTGACACACAGAAACACCCCACCAGTTTTTCTGCGTGAGTGTAGTTACGCTACAGTAAAATGCGAATGTGTGTGATTTCATTATATGTAATTTATTATGTATACACTGTTTGCTGTTTCGATTTTATTTAAAAATATATATATATATATATATATATATATATATAATTTCTTATTATTTAAATAAATATTAATATTATATATAATATATATATATATATATATATATATATATTATATATATATATATATATATATAATTATGTGTGTGTAATAATTTAATTATATGTAAACTTGCGGATATCATTTAATACAAAGCAAAAATATAATAAATACTGAATATATATATATATATATATATATATATATATATATATATTATGTGTATTTTATTGCAACCAAACTAAACCAAGGAAGCACGCTTAAATACAACATACCACCATACAAAAATGAAATGATATAACCTATACATCATAACATCATTGTGAGTAATCTTCCTTCTAAAGTATCAAGCAGCATACGCTATTAAAGCACAACTAAAGTTTTATTAACGCACTGGATTTATCTGGATATATATTGCTGTTTTATAAACTCATATAATTTACGTAATTAAATCTAGTAATTAAACATAATTTACCTAATTTACTAATTAAACATTGTACTGCAATATTATTGGATAGATTTTAAGATCTATATATTCATCCAAATTGCCTAGACTAAGCAATCCGTAAAATCAAACTCTATCATGCTTGCGGTGAATGAATAAAGCTGCCGACATAGCTTAACTCTTAGATTGCACGGTCAATGCTACGACTCCCCAGGGCTAGATCCAATTAACCTCAAAGACATTGCTAACTTCATTATATGTGTCCACTCTATGTGCGCAGAAATTACGCAGTATTAAGACATTCTATTTCTCTCTCGGCACCCGCACGCATTCCACACCCAAACATTCATGATCGCTTTTACAGCAACATGGTAATTGCGTATTTCTACAGCTGTCTATAGGGGTAAAATTCCTATCGGCAAGTAGCCATTATCCCCGTGTAGGCTATTAACTAATTTACTGGCCATAATAAACCCAAAAATGATGATCGGCTTAGGTGCTGTCTCCGAAATCGTTATAGATGTAAAACTATAAATGATGGGTCTATTATAAGGTGTTCTCTTGCAACGAGAATAGGGTCTGCGCGGGTCTGGTTCACGGCACGCGCGGAGCAAGTCACCGCAGCCAAAAACATGTAGTTATATACAGACTTGCGGAATGCGTGAACCACACCCACAGGACCCGTTTGGTTTCGAAAGAACCGGACCAGCTTCTGTCGATACAATTAAACAGAGCAGCGCTTTATATTAGGCCTGTAGGTATAACTCGTATGTATTAGGCCTATATCTATAAAGCGGGTCGTTCGTGTGTCCATTGAACGGGGCTGATCTCAAGAGTTGTCCAACGTTTTTGTTTGTGACTATGACATCTGTCATTGCACTCACTGCCTCGTGTTTAATCTTTAACGATTGAACCAAACAAACCATATACAATGTGCTGAAATAGTTATACGTTTTGCATTATTCCAAACATCAGCGTTAATAATATATTACATGGGGTGGGGGTATCTTGGTAAGCGCTACATATGTGTAACGATTAAAAACCAAAACGTGTAAGCTCGATATATATATATATATATATATATATATATATATATATATATATATATATATATATTGATTATATCAAAACAAAAAAACACCCGACGATTTATGCGATAGCAAGATGTGTTTTAGTGTGTTGATTGGTATCAAAACAAAAAATCTCACAACGATTTCTACGAAACAATCTGTGCTGTCTTATACTGCGACGGTACCGTCTGGAACGCCATCTTCTTTCACATGCAAATAAATAACTACATACCAGTGACCGGCGTATGTTTCATAACTGTTAATAACAGCGAAACCGCGGAGCTAAACATCGCCGTATCAAAGGCAGACCGGCACCTGCCACGGATTAGAGCGACGTCGCCTTGGGCGTCGAATCGTGGACACCTATCAGCGCTATCGATGCCTCCGTCACGTAATTGATAGCCGCTGCCCACTGACCGCTTGGCCGTCCGTCAACTGCCCATCTGACCATCGGTGACGCTTATTGCGTCCGATGAGGTAAGAGCACGCGGTGGCTTGCGTAGCGTCAAGTGAGCGTTGTCGTCACTCGAAGTGTCGTGTAGAAGCGTGTAATGCCAGCACCGTGACGCGAAGAGTGACTCGCTAGATAGTAGATACTGGTGACACGAGGACCGGAAACTAATTCTGGACGTGCGTCAGATTTCCTGTGGCTGAGCCAGTGAAATTTGTTGTCAAACTTTACGACTTTGATAGTCATAAAAGTAGTTTTTGTTAAGTTGTTGGAACAACTTGAAACAATCGTGTTTAAAATAACACATGGTATATGCGGTTAAGACAGTCTGAAGACTGGTCATTTGTGGGTTCCTCTTCGGTTCCCAACAACAACAATTCCATGCGTCGACATCTGCTTTTTGGCAAAACCTTATATATCCCTATACGTTTAGACAGGCCAAACACTCATAGAAACACATCTCTAAAAATATATGTCTAAAAACGCCACATTTCTGGTCAATAGTTATTTTCGACGAGCGCACGCACACCTCTACTTTCTCTAATACGTTCAGGCCCAACAAATATTTTTGTTTTATAAACCCAAACATTTAACTAAGTTTATTCTAACCTCACCTTCCCATGTCATTAAATTATCTGATTACTGGCCAACGCTAGTTTATTTATCAAAACGAAAATGTGCTTATTGTGTGGCATTTCGACATACGGCAGAACATAAGGTGGAACATACGATAGCGTATTCTTCACCCTCCGGGTGAACATATTCTGTGCCGGAAATGATAACATCAAACACGGCTGTGAATATGTTTGGCCATATGTCGGTCTGATAGCCCGCGGTTGGCCCATACACATGATGGCACATGTCCGGTGTCTAACAAATAAACAAACCGCGCGCGTTATCAATTAATTAAACAACAGTTAGTTGAATTACTCCCACTTACAGATGACTGTTTTATTTACATAAAAATTGCGATAAGAGCATAATGGATATGGCTATACAGGTTACGTACGAATGCAACAGTACTATTATATTCACCCCGCAATGTGCTTATTCACACATGCACACACAAAACATATTTATTCGTACATCTAACACAACACCGGTACTTCTCAGAGCGGATCAATCGTTAACGGGGAATACTTATTATTTCTCTAAGGTATAATATATAACGCTGCTTGGAATCCATAGCGAGCTATTCTCCCAAACGGAGCAACGCGATGCATTAAACATGCCAAACACGTGTAGTTTAGACTACTGTTATTGAACCAGATGCATCACGGGGGCGGTGTGTTATATCCAATACAATTAACTATGGGTGGTATATTAATGAATGACTTTCCCGGCTTACTGTTAAGATGTGCTATTTTGAGTATGTGCGAACATGGACACTTGGTCTAATGAGAGCAGACGATAAATATTCGGCTTCCATCTCTAACACATCTCTGGTCTTCTCTAATCTGTAACAGAGTTTGTATGTAATATTATTTATAGATACCAAGTAACGCAAATTTTTGTTTTACAAATTAAGACCACTGCGACACTCCTTTGAATGCAAAGGCCACTTACACGGTCACCTACATAAGACACTCGAAAGGAAGGCACATGTTCTGGTAACATTTTAACTTTAAACACGTTTGATTATAATTATAATGCTAAAATAACTAACAGCAAATTATCAAAATAAAAAAGGAAAATAATATGTTTCTTACAGTAATAAAAATATATACACATTATGTCAATATTGTATAGACCACTACATCAAACGGTATAATTAGTTCTGTATTTATGTAGTAATTATAATAAAAACAAGGTGTACGTAGAGTACAAAACTTTTATCAACGACACAAACTTGTGTTAACATAATATGCACTTTCAAAGCAGGATGAGCAGGACAGCGAAAATACAAAACCGTATGGTAATATATGTAAATATTTTCGTACATACATTAACTTGATTTTTAAAAGTATTATTCACTATTCAGAAGGCTATTTAAGCCCAAATAAATTTAGCACTGCAAAATTAGGCCCATCATAGACATTATGTACAAGTTATGAATGCTATGTCGTCCATTAGTTTTCTTAAAAAAAATTGGTTTAATAAGAAAAAAATAACAAAAACCAAAGCCAATCAATGGCAACCTCAAAACGTTGGTATTTATAAACTACACTTCAGACTGCATGGTGCATGGCCAGGCATGGAGTAAGTTGTAGGCTTATCAAGAATAGACTCACACCCCCGTGTCCTGAGTGACTGCTTAAGATCAGATCAAACAAACTCCTAGGTGTTTGATCGGTAATGGCTAGCCTAAAGCCGGCTTGTATCGCTACTAGCCAGGGCCAGGTAGTAGGACTCTGTTCGCGAGGCGGCTATAAATACACACGTAAACAAGTTAGACGAGTCACTGATTTAGCACGCGGATTCTCCGGCTAGGCGCCTTGAGAACAATTGAACAGTGCTGCGGCAACGTAGACCAAGTGGGTCAGCAAATTGTTTCTACTCTTCACACGCATGTAAGCACGTTTTTTGCACGACAATAATATATTATTTTACTAAGCACAAGGGCACTTGTTTACGCACCGGCGGTTTACATCCGAAAACATCCCACAATTCCAAAGCGAGCTACGTAATTTCCGGCTTCAGCACCATGCATGTAAGTCGTCATGGTCGACGAGTGTATTCTGCAAGGATAACGAAGCCGCATAGCCGACATATACTGAGATATATTTTCGTCTTGCTCGCACGCCCCTCTTGAATGCGGTGGCATGTTTCGAACGCGGAACGCCCCTTGAGGCCAACATAACCCTACTGGGATCACAGGTAAGGCGAGTGAAGAGCATTTCTCGGCGGGCGGCTTCGCTTGTTTTGGAAAAAGCGTGCGCCGCTAGCGGCTATGTTTTGACTGGAGCCGAGGTTGACAAACACGTCGCGAGCCCAGGTCGCGTCATTCATCAAAGCTGACCGTTTACATTTCGAGCGCTGCGTGACATCAGCGCCGTTTCCGACTGTGAATGTTTAGTGCATTTTATTTGTGTCGACAACACGGATTACAACGGACAGTAAACGCCGAAAACGGGTTTTGCATTGTGACATTGGCGTAAGTTTGTGTTCGGTAAATCTCGGCACGTTTGTATCTCCGGCTCAGCCGATGAATGGCCAGCTTAACGCTTATCGTGCAAGATTGCAGACAAAAGAAACCATCATGCGTGGTGTTACGTTTTGAGCAAAATGTAACTCGCACTGGTAAGAATATTATGATTTATGCACATGACTGGTATGGTGTACTGCTTGGTGTGCTACGATAGAGGATTTCCAACTCAGAAAGCGCAATTTTGTCAGGCCATTGTTGAACCCGATGGTAGGAAAAAACGCCATTCAATTCAAAGGCAAAGCAAAACTGGAAATTAACAACATGATTTAACTGTGTGATGCCATTACTGCCTCTGTTTTAGATTATATCAAATTGCATAGGCTCTGTTGACCTTTCTGGCACTATCACATTCTATTGCAACTGGTTTGAGGGTGTTTTGCTTGAGTAGTTCACTGATTTAAATCAGCCATTGCTAATGTTGTAGACATCATGATCATCAGCACTATTTTTAGCACCACGTTTATTGTCTGGTTTGGTGCAGTTGGTTCGCCAGTGTCTGGAATCAGCAGGGTGATTGAGGTTCAACTATACATTACTTATTTATGTTTACCTTTTAACACCCTATTAAATAAGAATTGTTATTGCATGAGGAACTTACAGTATTTAAACCATGTTTAGATTTAATAAAATATTACGATGAATAATGCAATAAAAATATCAACAACACTTACTTCACATAATTAAACAGTGTGTTTTGTTGTATCCAGAAAAAATATTGTATCATTGAATGAATTATACATATTTAGAAACATTAAACTATATAGTAAACAAGTATTTTGTATCACCTACTACTCAGTTTGACGAGTTAAGTGTTAGGTAAATATGTAACAGTAATATTGTTAATTTTTAATTTAACACAAATGAAATGTTTACAATTATATTTGAATCAATATATTGAATCAATATAGTACAATGAACTATAAATATGACATGAAGGAAATCAATTTCGTAAGGCAAAAATATATATATAAACTGCTGTATATACCTACTATTTCAGTGTAAAAATCTAGTAGCAAAATATGGAAAAATCTTCATGTAATTTGTACTTGTGGTATAGTATTGTCACAGTATTTATCCTTTTAGAATGCACCAAAGATAATTTCACAGTAGCTACCTTTTTGCACTAGAGCAGTAAGGTACAGGAGTAGTCACACCAATTAGCAGGTTAGCCTAATGCCCAATTAAGGTGTGGAAGTCAGCCAGAACGAATTGAAAAGGGGGTAATTGTGTGATGTGTGGATGTGGTTCAGCAAACGCAGCTGTGGCTATTTGGTCTGTTGCTTCCTTATTCAGGTGGGCAAGTGCTAGATAAGGGATTGTCATCAGCACGCTTTGTAATAATCTGGCAGTATTTCAAAAGGAAGTATCAGTTTACTACAACATTATGTATCGGTTTACTCTGTTGTGAATATCTGAGTAATTCTGACCTGTACACGCAAATGAACAGTTAGGCGACTGATAAAATCTACATTGCATTCGATTTGTTTAGAAAAATGTTCGGATTAAATAAGTAGGTATTAACAAAACATCAAAGGTCATGAGATAAGTGTACAAAACTGCATCTAATCAGTCTTTTTCAACACATTTCAATTCTGAGGGTGTTCCCACTGACAGGTAAGATTCTTATTGTAATTTTCATCCAGAATAACAGTTACTAGATTTGTAATTAGGCATTTCTTTGCGAATAGTATTTAACAGTTCATTTTGAATTTACCATTGTCCACATTTGTATACCAACAATCCATCACATTTACAATAAAGATTTAATGTAATTTTAAAGATGCTGTTGCTTGTAAACATAGAACATAAATCCATAAACAATTGGCATGTAACTATAATTGCCATAAGTTGTTTGACAAACGTCTGTTCACATACATTTCACACAGTTCTTAGACCTAATAAACAGCCCACTAATAATTTAACAACTTTGTTGACTGTGAAACCAAAATGTAGCAAAACATTATTTGGTAAAAGACAATATTTAGAAGTAATTGGCAGATCTGTTTTTTTAGATTTATATAAATGATATGATATTGTTGGCATGTTGTTCAGTTAGATACTAGTGTCTATCCAGTATTTTCTGTATGTATTAACCTCGTGTCAGATTTGTTGTTTGTATTTATTGCTCACAGAAAGCAACAGAAAGTGATCAACTGAATTTTCTAGAAATTTAAATAAGTAATGCTTGCATGTGTTTGCAGTATAATGCATGCATGTTAATTATGGTAATTAAATAGTACAATAATTTACAATGTCAAACATTCCATACTTTTTTACTCAGAACATTTTGAAACAAACTACATTTCAAAGTGCTCTCCCAGTTATATGTTTTGCTCCTCACCTTTCAAGCTAAGGAAAAAGCAAGTTGCTGTATTATGCCAGTTCATTCTTAATAGTATATTTAAATTTTGTTGTATTGAAATTAACCAGTGAGCCAGAAAATTATTAATTTGGACCAAAATTGCCTATATAGTGTATAGGTAAATTATTGTGGACGAATTTACAGCAGAATGGTTAAAATTCTAAGCAGTGGGTTAATGCCAGTGTTAGATGTTTCGTATTATGAAGTGTGTTTATTCGACTCAAGTTATCAAAGTGACTTGAGCGTGCTGTGTACAGTGATCCACAGCTCAGCAAGCATGGCATTGTGTGGAAGGTTACATCAAGCACTGAGTGCATGACAAATCCACAACAAACCGTGACACCAAGGACTTGCACTCAACTTGATGTCAGCAGTTGTCACAACTTGCTGTGCAATGCAAGCTGACCAATCGAATAGTCATACAATGTGCACTGACCCAGATACAGATCCACAATATGGACTAATTTCACTTGTATACACACTACATGCAACAAATGTTTTCGCAATGTGTGTCTCTGGCAACAGCGTAGACTTCAATATCACCCCAGGTTCTTCAACGTGGCTACTGTGCTTACCTTTCAACTGGGTTGTTTGATAATAATTTTGCGCCATTTCCAGGGTGAATCACTACATCCCGCCAACAACTGAGACTCGCGCCAACCCGCACTTCGAACTGGTCAAGAGCAGCACCAACGGTCATCAGAATGGCCTCCCTAGACCCGAACGATCCGAATGATCCGTTCGATCCTCCACGGACACCGCACATGATCCTGAAGGATGAACATTCAGAGGATCTCACTCCAGATACGGAGCAGAACGTGTGTGAACAGACAGATGGGGTGTTCCGCAACTTTGTGTACCAGATGTTCACAAATAACCGCAGCGAGCAGGAAGCTGATGACACTCCCAGTTTGCCGGAGCTGACCGCCTTCACAGACGAGCCACTCGCGTGAGTACCTCTTCGTTTATCAGTCGTCAGGTTCCACAGAGCATCATGGGTATTTTACAGACATACTTGTTGGTACGAAAAACTTTCAAGTTTCATATATCAAAAGTGTATTTCATCCATCAACTTGAAACATTAGAAAGTCTTTACATGGTAAACATACACTTTGGCTATGTAAAAATGAAATGTTTTGATCTGAAAAAGAACTGTCCGGAAGCATGTTTAATAATAATACTTGTGGGGATGTTTGCCATAATTTACATGACTCGGAATAGCCACAGGAGTCTCATCACAGAAAGTAAATAGAGAGTTGTAGACAATTGTACATACTGTGTAAAGTTACTTTGCGTGGCGGGGTTCGTACTTTGTATGTACGAATGCTTTGTGATAACAATGACAGGGCTTGAACTTGTAGGAGCACACAAAATTTCCGTTTTGAAATGGTCCTAAGATATAAAAAATTCCACACTCTTTCAAAGTCTCGCTATGTACTAAATTTTAAGTATGTCATGGGATTAATACATTAATTTACAAGAGCATGTTTTTTTAAAAGACTAAAATAACACATTCCATAATTGTTCATAATTAAGATCTCAGGTCATGGACACAGCTTTCATTTTTCTGAAAAGTGCATCCATGATTTAACCCTAAACATTTAATAACATATGTTCATCTTGTGAAGTTGTTTTTCAGGTTTTAGCATTCTGTTAAATTAAACAATAAAAAATCTAACTTCTAAGTGGAAAGTGGATAGAAATTCTGACAACGATGGCAGAACAATTGATTAGTGATTATTATACAATAATTGTCATATTGTGTTACCATTTACACGTCTCCTTAAACTATATAAATTTATTAAAAAGTGAATTTGCATATGTTAGTTTTGTTACTTTTTATTAATGTCATTTATATTTATGGTGAAAAGTACACAGCTGCTCTTGTTGTTGTGTTCTTGTGAGATGCTGTGTGAAAATGGGAACTAAGTAAATAAATTATGGATAATGGCCCACTCTAAGGAGTAGTTGTATTAAGGATGGTTTCTGTACTAAATCTATTTATGAACAGCTGTGGATGGTGAGACTGGTTGTCTCAATCCTCACCAGCTTCTTGTGGGATGTAGTGTTCATGAGTAGTCTTTGAGCTGTGAGTCACCAGGTTGTGGACATGTCACCACTTTCACTAACCAGTAACCCATGAAATTCACTTGTTACAAAATGTCTATAGCTATGTCTTGATGGCACATTCAAGATGTCTTAGTTGCATGTTTTTCAGGACCTGGTACTTAGAGTTGACCGTACAGAACTGTGTTTAGATAGCATTGTGTGTGCACAGTTCTGTAGGCTTAATGTTTTGTTTACCTGCATTTTATTTGAAATTCCTTAAGTGTAACTGCTCATGACTATGAGAGTGCTGAATCCACTGATTTTGTTGTGCTACTGAGCTCAGATTCTGAGGATATTGGAACTGTAGAAGCTACTTATTTATTATTAAGAGTTAGCACATGTGACGATATAAATTTAATACATACTGACTGAGCTGTGATTTATAAGCTCACATAGAGTTTTTATTGTGTTTGATTTCATCCAAACTTGCTTCAATGGGTTTCCTTGCTCATCCCACTGGTCGGAAACCTTGGAGAAATCTTTGTTGTCCAATTCACCTCCGACAACATGACGAGTTGTATAACTTGTTGTCTTTGCCTGAACTGTTGATCTTGACCCACCCCAGGGCTTTATGCAGGATAAAATTATTGCCAGTCACACTTGTTTTGGTGGACACATGGATGTTAACTGTTAAGCCAGTTTACAAACTTTTAAATGTGTCTGATGACCTGAAATGGACTACAAATACACATGTGACACCATTTTCACTAATTTTCAAGGCATAACTAACAATATCTATGGTTTTGGGAGACCTTTTTTTTGCTCCTTAATTTGTTTACCTGTCCACAACCTGTCCACCATATTTCTACCCGTCCATATTCGTTTTTACCCGTCCAAATGACGGGTGGACGGGTCTCTACATGAAGCTATGACCCACCCCCTCACAACCACTGTCAAATCGGTGATTCCCTGTCCGTGTCACAAGTGACATGACAGAGTCTTCTGTCATGCAAGGCCTTTATTCTACACATCATCAGTTGACAACGGCCTGGCCTTGCCAGCGACGTAGGCGATCACTGTTGATGTTATCTTAACATAAATCAGTATGCTCGGTAAGCAATACAGTCGTTGCAATATCGATTTGCAACTCACAACAGTTGGCTTATCATTAATCCATTCAGTATTTCTTATGCAGCTGCATATAAGTCAGACTGGTGTGATATAAATTGACACTAAGGTCAAATATGGTTTTTATCAAATACAAATACTCGGTTCGTTGCACTTGTATCCCAGTTCAAATACATATATTGCCTTGGTATGCGTATGCTATCTTAGCTGTGTAACATTTTAAGAATGGATCATTTGTTATTTCTGAATTCAGTAGTTTAGCTTGCAGGTTAGGTTAATACCTGGTATGCATTTCAATATTTATATGTTCAAGCAAATTAAAATCACCAAGTATAAGTTGCAGTAATTGTTGTGTATTTGCCCATATATAATTTGTATGAAATATGAACATAAAATATTACAAAATAATAATTATTTAGATACAACATGTACACAATATACACAATATAAGTGCATACTTTTTCTAACACGTGTAGAATCATATTTAGGTTGAATCCGAATTATTGATGGTGAATGTGGTAATGAGCGTTAATTATGAATAAATATCAGGTCATCAATTCTTAATGCAATAATGATGTGAAATCTGTACTGGGCATAAGGTCAAGTTTTACTTTTTGTTGTCAGCTGCAAATGTGGGGAAAAACGACTGTCACAGTAATCAACAAGAATGAGTCAACGTTGCAGGGAATCTAAACACAAGTGTTGGTTACATGCCAAAAATAAACGTTCCATAATTATGTTGTATTATTCAAGTGTTACAAATTTGCCACAAATTGAGGGGGGAATCAGAAGTACTTTAAACATTATTAAGATTTATAGCATAGCTCTGATATTAGATATAAAAATCTATGCACTGTAAATTAAAGTCACCTTTGTAAACATCAGAGTACCCGGTAATTGAAAATGAAGATGTAGCTTTTATTTTTATTATAATAATAATTTATTTTCTTGGCATCTTATGGTATATATATATATATATATATATATATATATATATATATATATATATATATATGTTTATGTGAGTATATATGTATTTGTGAGTGTTTGTGGGTATTTGTGAGTGTACAAATGTGTATATGAGTGTGCAATATGTACATGTATAAATGACAGATATTTTAGATCCCTACAGATACGCAGTAGTAAGACATTTAATTTATTTATACGTCATATAACAACTACAATAAATAAATAAATATAAATAAATATTACGCATCCAACAACAATGCTTTAGAACAGCCTGTTTGGCACGAAAGGAGCACCACACTTATTTGCGAGAGTGGCTTGCATCATTTATCGGTGGTCAAGACTGCTCTACAGAGATTGATTTGCTTATCTCATGTTGCACTTTGTGAAAAGCCACAGCGTTGTGGCTGGAGGTTTGCCAGCCTGTTTAATGACACTAAGTGGTCTCACCAATTCGTCCCACATTGCTGCAGTGTAACCAGGTGCAGTGGGTTTTCAAAGGAAAATCATCGAGGAATAATAATGCCGGAGTGCGGAAGTATAAACCATGAATGACTGTGCACAGTGCTCATGCATCCTGCTGGAGAGAGAGAGAGTGCAACAGAGCTGCTTTAGCATGACTCATTGCTTAACATAATTGTCAAAGCCCCGAGCACACTGTGGCTATTTATACGCTGCCACGAAGTGTCCATCAGGAGTCTTCTGATTGGACGAGTGCTGACATCTGGTGTTGTGCAGGGACTCACCTGTGGTGCCGCATGTGCTGTGGAGTTCGGCGACCAGGGTCAACATCATATCGATATTTTGTGTCTGTAAACTACATATAATACTAATAATCTTAGTTTTTGTTCTTGATTAATATGTTGTAGATATCAATATTGGCTTGATTGTAACGGTTCTGGCACTGTTTTAATTAACATTTTATTAGAATTTCTAGAAGTAAAAAATTTATCTTAGGGTCGTATTTTTTATAAATTTAATTAAGATATATATCTGCAGGAATGCGTGTTATAATTATGGAAGTATGCAGATTTTGTAAATTTCAGCTGTAGAACTTATTTTTACGCTAATAGCATAATCCATTTGTAAGCTTACTTACTGGCATGCTCTTTCTTTCATGCAGTTACCTGTATCCAATTATTCGGGGGGGGGGGGGACAGGGGGTTTATCTAGTACCACAAGATAATCAACAAAGCACTGAGCACCAGAGCCTGGTGTGCACGTTGGTCGATTCAGTTACTTCCATCATTGGCCTACTTTTTCAGACATTGTCAGTTGTATCAAAACAATAACATCTTCCCACTACAGCCTACCTACAGCACAGTGCCATGAAGAGCAACTGGTACATATTCATTGATCTCACATGACCATCGTCATCTTCCTTGGTGCCTTGATTCCCAGGGGCCTATAAATAGTACATATTGTGCCTGGATCCACATGAGTTCCACTGCCAGATCCGTTTTTTTGCTGTCATTCATGTAGCCAATTTGTTTCAACGTATATTAAAACCTGCCCATCCGTGGCCGTCCATGCAAGTCACTGCCAAGGCATATAATTGTTAGGCAATGTTTTTTTTTTTTTAAGGCGCATGGCCAAGTTCTATGCCACCTCTGGTTGTTGCAACTGGTCCATAATTGCATTGCAACACGGTAATTAACACTTAATATCAGATACTAGTAGCAAATGTTTGACTATTTATTTTCATTCACATATCCTTTACAGTATGTTTTTAAGTGATAAAAAATTATTGTTTATAAATTATGGCACAAATTGTGTTAGCATGATTGTGCTGATTATTAGTTAGTAAAAGTGAAGTATTCTATAGAATGGTACACGTCAAATTGCAATTACATAATACGGACAGTACTGCTTCCAACCTGGTCTCATTCTTTACAGAAAATACACATTTATAAAGCAAACTATCTATTCTGTGTAATTATTTATTCTATAAGTGTTTTTTTTTCTCAAATGTTGTTTTATATTTCTTATGTCTCATTACAAATGTTTATCTCCACAAAATCAAGCACCGTTTAAGTCAGTATGTGCTTGGTTACATGGGACATATGCTCAGGAGAGTAAAATGTCCAACCTAAAGTGGTCACTTCCTGCCAGGGCAGACAAATGACCCAAGGCCAATGGTGCAATACACATTGTCCACTGTAGGGTGATTAATAGCTGTGTAATGACCAATTATGGACATCCCCTTCCACTGCAGGGGTGTCATGGCCAGACTGGTGATAAATGGTCAGAACGGCTGGTCACTGATGGCACTGGACTTGGTGGTTTCCCTTGTAAAGTAGATCATTGTTTACTCAACTTCTCTAACTAACTGTATAAGCGTCCAGTACGCAGATCCTCTTAAAAACTACCATTATTATATTAAATTTTACTTCACTTATTTAAATTATTTGTCTGCTGTCAAATGTAGCAGGTAATCATGTTATTTAAGGTGAAAGAAACTGTGGTTTAAATAGACACATTCCTGTCAAATCCGTCAAACATTTTGACTAAAACAAACCTACATATATATATATATATGTATGTATATATATATATATATATATATATATATATATATATATATATATATATATTATCTCAAAATTCAAGTAAAGAATGTTAACAATACACACAAAAGCTACAAGTCAACTACACATCTATGCACAGAATAAATATGTTCAACACAACGTCTGCCAAAGAGAAGATCACACTAATTAGAAGCCACGTTGCTATTTATAACTTACTGATTGGCAGTGAACATTGTTAAAGTAGGTAAAAAATAGATTGCATGGCCAAATTCATGTACATGTACACAGTTTGTAGTTAATTACACATTTTATACCAGGGTGTCTTGGTTTTTATCCCTTCTTTACCTCTACTTAAACAAATACACATGCATCTAGTTATTTATCGATTCAAATTAATATTGGCCATTTACATGTCATGTCTTATTTATATGACAACTACCTTATTTGGCAAGTCTGCTAATGTTTGCAAAATATCCCCAGGCAGCTGAAAACGTGTGTTACACAACCATTTCTTGGATATATGCCTTAACCCAACTTGGACAAGCTTGCTTAGTCTGTAGTCTGTGACTGCACATAAACTCTTGAATAAACTCACAATTACTTCAAAATAATCTGAAACTGTTACATTTTATGAACTGTTGAGGTGTATTTGTTCAGTTACACAGAAACCTTCAGGTGTGTCATGCTTTTGGATATCCGTGTCTGGTATAGACCTTAGAACTATCCTTTGTTGAGCCTGCAACTCAGTGTAAGCTCAAGGACTTAATAATAATAATACTGGTTCTTTATCGTGGGATCCTTAACTAATAGTTACCTGGGTAATCAATACAATCATAATAAAAAACAAAAAACATTACAACAAGACCTCGTTAAGTCCCTATCATATCTAAATAGACACTTGATATCTCTCTCTCTCTCTCTCTCTCTCTCTCTCTCTCTCTCTCTCTCTCTCTCTCTCTCTCTATATATATATATATATATATATATATATATATATATATATATAAAACAACGAAGTCATGTTTACATTTGAATTAATAACACAATCATATTAAAATATTTCTGCCATTGAGTGCATTGGTGATAAAGAAGTCCAAAGAGTACATTGATGTAATGAATGTTTTGAACATAAATGAAGATTGCACGTGTATTAATTGTCTCAATCAGAAGATTGCACAGTTCTTGGTGCGAGTTACAGTTTATGTGACAAGTCAGAATGAACTAACGCCGTGCACAGACATAGATGGTCACACCGAAAATTAACTCTAAATCTCGGCAATGAGGTTGACGCTTTCTCGACCAGATTATTTGTATGATAATGATCTGTTAAATCAATGTTTGTGTGACATTTTTATTCGTGTGTGGGATTACTGCTTTAACTTCGGCCTGCGTCTTGATGCGGCGTGTATATTCTGATTAATACTCATACGAAGCCATCGCATTTGTGTTACCGTAAAACTCCATCACTGGACCGATTTTGAGGCTTTTGTGTGGATCCTGGCAGGAAATGGCAGCTTAACGGAAATGAAATGAGAATGTGCTGAAAAGTTGCCTTTGGCTGAGTTCTTAATAAGGCGTCGATTCTCCCGTTGTAGTAAATCAGGCAGGCAGATAAAACAAATTAACATGTTGCAGTGAGAATTAGTTGAGACGGCCACTGTCGAGTACTTGTCTCTAGAGCATGTGGGTACTGAGTGTGGCTGTGAGCATGTGTGTCGAGATGTCTAAGGCCTGTTTAAATCAAAATTATTTTCGATTATGATCTTTGAACTGTTTAGCATTCACCTTTAACTATTGTCAGGATTACTCATATTTAACAAGTATTTAATGTAATGTAATTTCTTTATTTTAATATTAATATAAGTTACAAGTAATTATATTTAATGCATCTCTGGATGGCCATAGATGTCAGATTATTGTGTTATTGTATCTGTCATTTAGAATTGCATATTCCGCACAATGTTTTTATTTTTTATATTCACAACGTAAGATAACGTAAATTAGTTTATAAGTGTTTTCTTGCTATTGTCACTACCCGGTAGTAATATATTTTAAATTGTTATAATGTTTTTGCTTTTGAAAATATAGTTTGCACAGTGTAATCTGTTGATGGTAAATTAGCCAGTCCTTGTTTCCTGGTAGTTAGCAGTTGTTTCATTTATTTCATTCATATATGTCAGAGTATTTTTCTCAAAACATAGCTGACATGTAGTTTCTAATTCACAAGAGGTGCTTGCTTGAAAGACAGGCAGGCAGTTTATTGTCATGATGTTTAAATTAAATATAAACATTGAAGGTAACATTTAACAGAGTGATGAGATCATTTTCACAGGTCGGATGTAATTCAAAATTTCACATAATTACACTAGTTTCACCTAATGTCATACGTGAGTGTACTGAGGTGACCCTGTGACAAAACTCCTCAGCGAATTATCACAATTGTTATTCCACATATGTTGTGTGATTCCGTTGCAATCACGGCGCCAGAAATCTCGACCAAAACCACCGATTGCTCGAGCGACAGCCGCCGCTTACGTTTCGTTTCGACCCGCTTCTGATATTGATCACTGAGGCAGGCTTGTGTAAGCGGCCCTCTACATTGTGCTTGTTTCCCGGCACAGCTAAACAGTGAATGAGTCATCACAGGATGAGATCAGCCTCCGTACCGTGTGTGACACAGTCCTCTCTCTCAAGGTGACTCAGTGTGCAGGGGCCACAACGCTGGTGTCCGGGTCACAGGCCCAAGGTGCAGGACCTTGTGGCAGACGTCCCGGGTGCGAGGACTATGGTGTGGTTCTTCCTGGGGGTCAGATCGCCATTTTATTTTATATTTCTGCAGTCATGGTGAAAATAAGAGGTTTTAAGAGGTGGGAGTAATTAAGTGATTCTGAAAAAAGTTGTGTTGTTTCCATTATTGTATAAACAAGGTCATGTATAAAAGAATAGGTCATTTTTTATGCATAAATTTGTCAGTTTTAAAGCCATATTTGATGTTATACAATTTATGTATATTATGGTTATTGAAAGCTCAATTAGTGCAACCGTCTTGACATTTTCAGTCAATTCATGAAAGAGTTACTCCAGAAAAGGTATTAGTCTAGAGTAACAGAAAAACATATTGTTTCTGTTATACGAAATACAATATTTTGTACGCAAGTACATACATATACATGTACATGCATTCACACACCTGAGTGTATGCACACAAACATGCGAACAAACATGCGAACACATGCATGCATGCATGCACAAACAAACAACATATACACACACATGCACATATCAAAGGAAACAATCTCCATCCTGGAGTTTTACTGCGTTTCCTCAACAGAGAATGGTGGTTACTTTCTGATAGCATTTTGCCTTTCCTGGCAGCTGACAGAAGATAGCTGCGTACTAGATAGGATAGCTGCTGGTTGTGGAATGTATCTTGGTGCAGAGGGTAGGATAGAATCATTATTAGTGCATCATTAGCATTAATAGTGGACAGGGGATTAAGTGGATAAACAGGTCCCAGGTAGCAATGTCTTTGAGGGGTGTCCTTCTGGCTTTTCTGCAGGGTGTCTAAGGCACTGGGAAAAGTCTTTTGGCAGTTTTAATTGCAGAGGTCACTTACTAAACCCTCTTTAGCTGAGGTGTTCCCTCTTAAAGGGGCATTTTCACATTCTTCCAGTTTTGATCTGGATCAGTAGGCACTGGGATCGGATGGAATAATATTTCAAGTAATCCATGGATTAAGAACTGACTGGCCAGTAATTAGGGATGAGGCTGGATCATGTGACAGTCACATGTTGAAAGTAAGAAATGGTAAATCTAAGCAGTTTTAAACCTGTTATTACATTTTGATAGGCAGCAGTAATGAGATTAATTAATGTTCAGTAACAACAAACTTTGTTTTAAATACATTCAAATCCACAGAAAGACCGGGTTAAGGAGTGTTTATCTCATGTAATAAAACCGAAACAACCTTAGGTGGCAAGATTTAAGTACCAATCAACAGGACAATGAAGAATTACGACTTGATACTGAAGACAGACAAACAGAAGACAAATTTCTCAGATTTGACAGAACACGTTTCGTTTGAAACTGAATTAGACAATATGCAACTTGTAAGATGAGGATGGAGGAAATGGGGACCTGTCCACCGTTGTGAGAGGAGGATGCAGGAAATGGTGGTCTGTCCCCTGTAGCAAGTGATGACATGACAGTGAGTGCTACATCTTCAGTGACAGTAACGTTATCTCCAGTGACTGATCACCACTGTTACTCTATTTGTTGTCTTAGGACACAGGACGACTGACCAGTAGCAGATGTGGTCACTGTGTACATTGGACAGTCAGTAAGTGGTCCAAATCACTGGTCAGTGCCATACTTATCAACGTGTCATTAATTAGACCACTAGAGGGAGGCTGGTGCCTGGTGATGTGTTTGTTGCTTCATTTCCTTCGCCCTTCTCGATTTTCTGTTGAAAGTCTTAAATATTTACCTTGGATCCTACTAGGGGGTTAATATGATCCGATTGGGGTGAGATGTCAGGGTGTTTGTGGAAGGGTGCAGATTAGACAGTTTGTCTCTAGTATCTTCTTCACTCTGTCTGTTTGTCTCATTCATTCCCTGTTCCGTACTTGTCAAATCGGTTTCTTTACCCTTCTAAAATAAGATGTCCACCTAAAAGCTATTTCTTTATCTGTTTCCCTCCAATCCTATTCACTTTCGTTGACTTCCTCTTGAAATTATGAAACTATGAATAAATAAAAACCAATAAAATAAATGAAAATATTTCTTGTAAGTCAGTTATGCATGATCAGGGATGTTTTGTTGCTATTTCATGAAATGTTAAAATAGAGAAAATAGTTATTTCAGTGTTTCAGTCATATGTTAGCATGTGTTTTTGTTGTTTAATTTATATAATAGATGCAATATTTAACCTACCACATTGTTATACCTAATTCACACAGTGTCAGCGAACTGTCATACTAATAACAAAGAAGGTTAATTTAGCCTTATATAAATCTAGTAAGATACAAATCAATTGTTGATATGGATCGCAAGGATTTATCTCATGTAATAAAACCTACCTGCCGCCCACAGTTAGACGGATCTCTTAGCTTGACAATGATGATTGGCCATTTCAGTAGTGTGCCTATAGAACTAATAGTCTGCCAGCGAGGGGACGATGATTCCCTTGGGGATATTGGGGACATAAAGATTTGCACGCTTCCCTCTCTGCCCGCCATTTAGCTGTATTGGAAATGGCAATTGCGTCTTGTTTATGGCGAGTCACACTTAGTTTTCATTGACCAGTTCTCTTGCTGCTGTCGTCTGGTTCCATGCGGCGAAGAGTGACTCATTAAGGGGAATCAGTATCAACCTGTATTAATATGCCAACTTTGGGGGATGCATTGACAGCATCTCCTCCTGGGTGCTCATGTTTAGTTGTTTCTGTGCCATTTGATGTTGTATTTCTGAAAAGGTAGTTGAGTTATTTATTTACACAATACTCGATATGGGTTTTGTCTGACAGAACAAATTGAACAATTTTCTAAAGGGTACATCTGTGGTTTTATGCATGTGCATAAGGTTATTGGCAGCAACAGAAATTTAGTGGAGATTTGGAATTAACTTAAAAATCGAAGTGTTTTAATGTGTGTAAGCCAGTATTAATTAATAATACTTAATATTTGTTTATACGTATAGATAATAATGAATCTCCAGTTAGTTATTAGCATTCTTTAGTATGTGGATAAAATATTACTAAATATGAGTCTAAAATATTACTTCATTGTTTGCAAACGACGTACACCTGTAGTTAGATTCACAAGATATATATATATATATATATATATATATATATATATATATATATATATATTATTATTATAAAATATAATATGTAAGCAGCAAACATCAAGAAGTAAAATTTAATTGTGATAGTAACAATAACAGTAAAGATAAGACACAACAAACCTCGGCCCCAATGTGGAGCCCAGTGGAACAAGATATCAACCAGCTGCCACGCAGCATGAAAACACCAGTGCCCTAATTGGTCAATATTGTATAGTTCCATGTGGTGACACCTGTTGTTAAAATGCCCACGGAGGATTGAGTTACAGCACAGTTATCTTGATTGACCACCATTGGTATCTTCTCTCAGAATGACCATGGAGAAATATGCCACAATATGAGGTGCCGCATTGAAAGTAACTGTTTGACCAATGTCTTTCCACCATAAATGTGTATCTGTCCACATTATGAGTTCTTTATAGGGACACTTATCAATGCTATCACGAGGCGTGCTTTATGAAGAAGTGTCATCATCTTCCTTTTACTGGACAAGCCCCATTTGCATTTACAGCGGACATCATTACGTGCTAAGTGCTGGGGTGTCACTGGAAATGATCTCCCATGAAATGACAGTGTCTAGAAATGGATATTGGCTATAAAACAAATGTGTCTTGTGGGCAGTAGCCCATGGAGGGACAGCCTGAGGGAGGGGCTGTTTGGGTGGGTCCATCTGTGGCTGGGTGGGATTTATTGTAGGAAAATTACCCGGTTGGATAAGGTGCATTAAGTGGTGATGATGACTTATGGGTGGGAGATAATGAAGTGCCAGTACACTGTTGATGCAACGGATTCTCTCTGCAGGAACGTGTGCTTGGTGACTGAAAGTTGATTTATTGATATAGACAATAAATGACATGTTTTTGTAGAGAAGGAAACAGACTCCCACCATCTGGCATCAGGCACATAGCCATGTTTTTATGTCTGTAAATAACCATATTTGTGTTTTAATTCTTTATGCAAGAAGATTATATCAGAATGCAACAGGTTGTTGGATGCTGTCTCAAAACCCTATCGTGCAGTTTTTTAATACTGTAATGTCTATGATTTTAGACACCCTAAACTTCTACAAAGTAATTAATTGATGGATTGGCAGGAAAAAGAATTTATTTGCTAAGTACATTATGTTTCTTGAGAGCTAAGAATTTATTTATTTTTAGCTTCCAAATATGTGCAGTCATTATGTAAAAAAATTAGGTTTATATTAATACATTATAATTTAAATTAGATAATAATTTACTGCATTATAAAGTAAATTATGCATTATTAATTTTTATCAATGTGGAAGTTAGTGGATTGCAATACATTTTATTAAGTTACGGTTGTGTTTATTTGATTTGTTGAAATAAACTTTCTTTTACCATCCTTTTGCATTGATCATCTAAACATTAAACAGAATATTATCTGCAATTTTGAGGTTATTAAACAAACACCATCCAGAAGGTAAACTCTGTTTACATTACCACAGGTCTCCAGGGGGTATTACACTCTGGGGTGAATATAACTTCAGTAATGCTGCCCCCTGGTGAATAACCCCACAGGGAAGTGGTCACTTCTAGTCCTGCACACCAGGGTGAAATGTCACTGTGTCCAGTGGTCAAGGGGGCACTCAGCAGCCCCCTGTAATATCTTACTTGTCCCCTTAAGTTACATCATTCTGTGACTGCGCCCTTGCTATTTTATGACATCTCGGGCTTAACCATTTGACTCATCCAGTTATGATGATACGCAAATATTTTATTTTATGTTAAAATACCCAAACTTTTTTATTAGTATTATTACTGCACACAGGTTTCCATCAAAATATGTTTAACAAATATGCTGGTCCATTTACAATATTGTATAATTTTTTTCTAGCTGACAGTACATTAGTAAATATGTCACCTTTTTGGTCTCTCTCTTTGAAAGATAAAAACCATAAATGTTTCGAAGATTTAGCTCAGCGTGTGTTGGTAGAGATTTACTTGATACAAAAGCGCAAGGTTTCTTATATCCGGCCATACTTCTTTGGACCTTGACGAGTGTTAAAGTCATAGTTCTCAGTGAAATGAACACAGGCAAGTGCGCTAACGTGTAACACATCTTTGCCGGGGCGAGACATGACGCGTTACAGTATCCAGTTTGAGGCTTCCGTCATGCCTTCTCATTTCCCCGGAGACTTCAGCGAAGCCTAGTTCGGTCCAGCGGCGGCAACGGCATGCATGTTTTCAGCGCAGTCCTTTAGTGACGATGCGCGACGGGCAACATAAGACGTCATGCGTTTTAGCACCGCTCATGGGGGAGCGTTTGTCTCGAAATGATCAATCACTCGACAAAGCAGCATAATTGCCAATCATCGGGCACATGACTTGACGGTCAGGTGACATGACACTGCGGTCAAGTCACATGTTATGGTCATGTGATATGATTTATGGCGGTCAGGTCACATGATGAAAAATAAAAACTCCAGGTAGTAAAAGGTTTCAGTTGATAATTCTCCGATGATACGATGCAGTAAGTAAAACTCAAATCATATTGTGACTTTTTGAGGTGGATATTCTAGGTTGAGAGTATATCAGATGGGTTTAAAAATGCAGTAAAAAGCAATATGTTTTACTTATAAATGGTAACTTCTTTCTCGGTATGTGCAATCCATTGTATGTTTAAATATTTCTAAGTCTTCAGTTTATTCTCAGTGTCTTAACCTTGCATTTATTTCATAAGACTGGATTCTTGAGTAGAAAGATATTACCTTCTAAAAATCCAAGATGTAGCTTCCAAATTTGGATAATTCACTGATAAAGCACTCATAATATATACCCACAGGTCAGGGTTGGGAGGCAGCATTTGGGGTGTCAGTGAAGATATATGGTGCCTTATGGGAAGATATTCCCACCCACTTGTCAAGGTCCAGTCATAATGGGTCTGATCACCCTGGACAAAGTAGGCAGGATGGTCACTTATTGTCTTGACCAGTGGTGTCATTTATAGTGGGAGGCACTGACCATTAACTTGATGGTCAGCTTGACCAGCCCAGCACATCTGGTCAGATTTCTTGGCCAAAATCAGTAAGCCACAGGGTGGGTACTAGACACAGGGGTGTGTAGGGAAGGGAAAGGGGTGTTTGGGAAAGACAGCGGGATGGGGGTGTTGGTGGCAGATAGGTGTTGTCTTGTTGACAAGTTGCCCAGTTGTTATGGGGTAAATATAGCTGCTGGTGGGTCAGTGATGTTGGCATAGCTGGACAGTGGGTAATCCTGTCATTATGTAACTGTTCATGCTGTTGAGTGATCTGTGTGTGTGTGTTGATGCATTGGTGTGGCCTGCTGAACCAGGCGTTTTGATTGGTTATTGGTTATTCTTTCCATTGAGAGCACTGACAGTTCATTTCAGTGTTGTTAATCTGCATTGTGTGTTCATAATATTTATTTTAATGAAAATGAGAAGGTTTATCATGAATCTTATTAAACATTAAAATAGTCATGGCGATATGTAATATTTTTACTGATGATTTTGTAATAAGTTGACACTTTATTTAGAAAATATTTTATATAATTGAATAATTTTGTAGTAAAAAATATTATTTACAAGTGACTTTGGAATTAATATAATATTAGTATGTTTGTATTTAGATTGATTGGTGCTACCACAAAATAAACATATTTTTAATATATGTTTATATATATATATATATATATATATATATATATATATATATATATATTATATCAATTAAATAATTTCTTGTACAAGGTCATTAGTACAAAAGAGCCATAAATATAAATAACTTTAACTTATCGCCTAGAAATAACTATTAGTGATTCGAGATCCTTCTGCAGTTAGTGTGATAAATAATTATTAGATGTTTTTGAGGGGATTTATTATAAGTCTCACTCACAGCCTTCACTACAATAGATCGGTGGTTCAACTGAATGGAAGGGTCGACGTCTCTGTGTGGGCCTATCGCTTATGTGGATTAACTGTCTGTCCCTTTGACTGCGACCAGATCAGTTTGATAAATTCTCCTGCTGGATGGTGTATCGTATCTAAGGAATCTCAGAGGAGTTGGTTGTCACAGTTTCCGATGGGTTTCTGTCATGGCCTGTGTGTTGCCTATCAAATGTTTCTCTGGTCGCTCTGGGTGCAACGATAGGTGGTTTGTTTCGAAGGAAAATATGTTTTTACAGATTGATTTGACATATTGGTTACACCAGCGTATTATGTGTTGTATTATGATACTTCTCATTGTGTTTTTCATGAAGCTGTTTGCAAGTTGAAAGGGTGCATTTTATAGATTAATATTTGCTTTTTAGCATTTGTCGTTTAGGTGATACAGTTGGTTACGACAATAAGTTTATTTTCTGTTTGTTTTTGGTTAATTGCATATTTCTAGTTGTTGCCTTTTTATAGATTGTGTAAAACTAACAGGTCATTAAAATTAACTGCACGTCAATATATATATATATATATATATATATATATATATATATATATATATATATATATATATTATATATTATATATATATATATGTATGATATGATATATATTTATATGTATGTATGTATGTATGTATGTATGTTTATGAATTTTGTGTGTAAATATGTCCATGTTTTGTTTACAATGCCAGTTATTATTTTAAGTGTTTGATCAAACATAGAATTTATCCGAGATGCAGCAACCAGACTAAAATATTTATAACTTGTAATTTGTTTGAACTAACTGCTTGTTCATGTATGTAACATCCAGGGTTCATAATTACATGACCTTAAATCTATCAAAGAGTGCTGGTGTTGACAAATTGCTAGATGGCTGATAACTGAGTGACATACAAAACACACATTTATAATTCATTACATGATAAAAGTATTCTTTTTTAGATGGTATTTTTAGATTCTGCACTAGGCTGGCATTAGACGTGCTGTGTATGAGTTTTTGAAAATGTTATTGACTGGTGCTGCCACATAGTGATTATCTATACAGTCTTCAAACTAAAACACATCAAACTGTTTCAAGCTGGTCGGACATCACTAAGGGGCCATTTCACAATTGCATAAAAATAAAAATAAAATTTGGTTTGTGATATTAAGATTGATGTGTCAACAAGCAGTTTTGATCTTACTGTAACTGTAGTATTTATTTTGTAAAAATCCCACATCCAAAGTATTTTTCTGAAAAAGTAAACAATGATCTATTGTAAAACAAACTTAAAATTTAATATCAATTTAATCATGACCTATAATAAAGGTTATTATACACACCAGATAAGTTATTTGATGAATAAACCATATTAACAAGTAAAACAGTTTATGCTGAATATAAGAAATTTCAGATAATGTAAATGTCAGCATTTCCATTTTATGAAAGAATGTGGCCAGTTAGCTGATTCTGGAAGCCTCATTAACAGTGAGTTGTTTTGGAGTAACTAATCTGAAATAATGAGAGGAATTCTCTGTGAAAGGGGCCTAACAACACCTTGTGGTACCTCTATGTACCTGCCCCCCCAGGTAACTACTGCAGTATAAACATAGACACCTCCAGGGATAGCAATTTTCTGACTGAACGAATACATTGTTTAAAATGCACAGGTTGTTTGGTGCATCATGAGTTAAAATAACACTGACCGTCCACCCATTGGTGGTCGGACTGTTTGATCACGTAATCCCGTGATCATTTTATTCGATTGCTGTGTGTCACGGCCGTCATTGTCGTGGTGTCATTATGGTCATTGGTCACTAAGCCTGGACGCGAGCGTGTCACTCGGACGTTCCCCACCCTCCCCCTCGGTGCACGCCCTCGTTCCACTTCGATTACTTGAATTAGGCGGTATTTTGCTTTCAGATCCAGAGCCGATTATGGCAAAGTGACAGCCAGGCAAAGTGTGACAATGTCACATTGTTCACATGTCGCACGGCCATATTGATTGTTATGAATGTAGCCCGCATTAACAAAGGCGTAACGAGAGTTGTTTCTCGGCCTTTAGTCACATTCGCAGGGCTTGGCGCGGCCACTTTGCTCGGAAAGATAATCACTTGTTGTGCGCCCAGCGTGTGCAGATTGGTTAAGTAATTGACAGTGTTTCCGATGGTCAGTGCTGGAATATGCATCATTATTGTTTGTCACTGAGTCATGAAAACAGTTTGACAGAGTTGGTTTTGTAATTTCATTGACATTTTGTTTAGAAAGCGAAAGTGAGTTTGGTGTTTACAAAATGTGGTCAATAAAGTTAGTTTTGTAGTTTCATTTTAACGATTAGCAGATAATTTATTAATGTTTATTAATTATCAGTGTTGAAGTTACCAAATAGTTACTATTATATGGAAATAGTTTTGAAAGTAGTCTAAGAATAGAGAACATTAATTAATTAAACACAAGTTCATGACCTTGATTTTGTGCTGCCTGGGATTCCAATAGAGTTGAAGACAGTGGTGGCTATTTCTGCGAGCAGCCTTCACGCATTAATTGCAGTGTGGCTGGATGCTTCCCAGAGAAGTTGAGATGGTGTTTGGTTTGGTTGAACAAGTCTGGTGTAAAGCGCTTTGAGAAGTCCTTAGGACTGCATACTGCGCTATTTAAGAAATTACTTTTACTTTTTTAATGAGGTCAGGGGTTGAGTCCCCATGATATTTAGTTTACCCCGTGGTGGTAGTTACCTTTAGCTTAGGACCTCTATAATTGGGACTGGGTAAATTAGAGTTTGTTTGAATTGCTGTGGTTTAGAGATGGTACCTAATGCGTCTGGTTGATGAACCAAGTAATCTATGCTTCAATTAATCTCCCTGAAGTAATTAGCAGTGCCTGGTTGCCAGGCTATTGTTAACTCGCAGCCATCGTTTTATGGTAATTGTAAAAATAGCAACATCGTTTCGTGTTGTCGGCCGACCGACTGACATTTGTCGGTGACTCAGTTTGTTTTGTTTAGTGCAGTGTGTCGTTGCGTTCCTGCAGGTAACTGACAGGTGTGAAGAGGCACTGGATTAAATGAATAAAATACGAGGCTCAAAATACACATCAAACGCTCCCTGACACAATGTTGCACGTAAAAAGAGGTGGCATTATTAAGAGATGAAGATAGTTGCCAGAGGTGATTCTTGGGCGTTCCTGAGCGTGCCACTGGGTTGGGCAGTGCTCAGTCACGGCCATCAGGCGCCAAATGTCTGCTTGAAAGAGATTAGTTGATTGAATGTCATGTCCTTGTGGTAAAAAGGTTATATAATGCGACTGATGCATGTATTGGTATTTAGGCGGATATTTAGGCTGGTCATTGATTGTTGCTGGTCAGTAAGGACAAGTATTGATGTTTATTTGTTGATAGGTAACATAGATGATAGTTCTTTGAAGTTGGCTGATTAATGCATGCATGCATGCACATACACATCTGTGTGTGTGTGTAGTGTGTGTGTAATATATATATATATATATATATATATAATATAATATACACATATATTACAATGCATAATAGTATATATATATTTATATTCTGTTATTTATATATATATATATATATATATATATATATATATATATATTATATATATATATATATATATATATATATTTATATATATATATGTATTTATGTAAATATTTGTAAAGATATATTTTATTATATATAGTTCACATAAATATATATATATATATATATATATATATATATATATATATATATATTAAATAGCACACATTTATTTACCTAATGAATTTTTAAATATAGGATCTACATACACATGTATGCAACTGTGCATGCATGTTGTTCACATGTACAGATGCTTGTGTGCTTGTACACACGCACACACACACGCGCACACACGCGCACACCCACGCACACACACGCACACCAGCGATCAGACTATCTTGTCTCTACTGGTCGAGTCAAAAATACACCGCAAATCAGCCGAATTTAATTTCTTAGTCATAGCAGGTGCTTTGGCATTTTCATGTTGCGTCTATTAGTTTCATGGCTTCTGCCGCTATGTGAATGTCGCAGAAACGCCAGTGCCTCGCTCCTAAAGTTGCTCGTAGGCCATAGTTTATGGAGGGAAATGTAACATTGGTTCGGCAAGTGTCCTGTCTAGGCCACCAAGGGGTCGTAACCCGGTGGGGTGGTCAGAGATAGGCCTGAGACAGGCTGTTACATGGTCATTTCAGGAGCCATTATGTTCTCTATATGGGCGTATGCTACTGGCTTATGAGTATCAAGCGGAGGTATCAGAATGTAAGTACACTTATCTAGCGGATGATTAATATGTCACACCACTTAACAGGTGTCGGAGAGTGTTAGGTCTGGCTTGTGGGTTTAGACTCTGTATTAGATTATCTAATCCATATATTGGATTTATAGCTCAGTGTATTGAAAGATAAAATAGTAATAATATATATATATATATATAGATATTATATATATATATATATATATATATATATATATATATATATATATATATATATATAATATATATATGTTTATTGTAGCTCAGGCTTAGACATTCCTCACTTTTAATCCTTATCTGTACATTCTTAAGTCACTGTCTGTGTGTGAAGGTAATAGAGTAGTTTGATCTACTTTAGTGATACATTGTAGTTTTAATGGCGATCTATCACTATTCTGAAATCATTAAGAGCAGTGTGGACTTTCTCAATAATTCTAGTTTGCTCTCACTAATTTGTTTAGTCCATCGCATTAGTTACCAGGTCGATATAAATTGGGTTATTTGATAACTATTGCAAATTTACATTAGCAATGATAGGATCTATGACATCATTATTGAAGTGATTCTAAGAATATTGATTAATAAATAGAATACTCCATTGAGAAGTTCCCTTAACACCCCCCCTCTGGCCAGGGGTAACTAGAAACATATGTTACCCTGGGCATTATGCACTAAATGGGTATTTAATTAAAGGCAATGGATGTTTAATTACAGGGGACAGGGCACAGGTTGAATGTCCCCTTTTATTGCAGGCAGTAAGGGTATCAGTGACTTGTCAGGTGACATCTGGACAGACACTGACCACAGAGTGACCGCCAGCCAGATACATAAACACCAGCATTTGTTTGTGTTTAGGTGGCACCTGGGAATTCCCCAAGATAGGAGAGGGTGAGGCTGTGTCCCCCACAGGGAAGAAGGCTGTAGCCTTCTTTTCTTTCCCCAACCCAGTTAATTAGAAGAACAATGTAGATGGTAATTTGGGACACAAGGGAATGGGACTGTGGGAGGGCAGCATGTTTACATTCATATGCTTTGTAACTGAGATCAGTGAAGTCTTTAATAGCCAATTTGTGTATGTGTGATATTGAAATAATTACTTTTAAATAGCCTATTTGTGTGTGTGTGTGTGTGCGCGCGCGCTCGCGCATGCGCGAGCATGCTTGCGTGCATGCATGTGTGTGATATTAAAATAATAACTTAAAACGTTCTATCTGTTGTATGTTTACACATATTTTGTAGTGTTCTGACAGATGTCAGCCTAATAATTTATGTTGGAGTTTAATTGTTTTCTTTTTCACCATATTTACTAGTAAGTATAATATAAAAAAATTCTGACATTTCTATATATTATATAGAAATGTCAGAGAAGTTGTGTAGGTGGTATTTATAGTTTTAAAGTTGTTATGTACACATATTATCCAAAAATTAATTATATATGTTGTTTTCATCATATAATTAAAAATAGTTTAATATTGGATATCTCTTTTGAACTCTTTTCATTCATATATATATATATATATATATATATATATATATATATATATATATATATATATAATTTTGATTTGACATCAACAGCCAGTCCTTAAACATAGTAAGTGTATTTATATTTACACTTTTTTCTCATAAATAATTTTTTGTAAAGTCATATATAAATATATTATTCTCCAGATTCTTGGAAATATTCCCAGCTGCCCACTCCCTGTCCATGTAGATTATGGGTGGACATGTAAGAAGGGGATAGTGCTTGTGCCTATTACAAGGTGATTATCATCATCATTAGCAGGTCTACCCAGACTACCCTTGGCAAGTTGAAAATGGATTATCATTAGGGATGAGGGAGATATGATAGATTAGAGGGGTGGGTGTTTAGGAGGGTGGCAGCAGCTGGCCTAGGTGTGGAATCCCTCAGGACATGCAATAAAGTCATCAATTAGAACTGATCTGGTGGGTTTCTTTTGAGTTGTGGAAGTCACTATTATGTCTGTGGTTGTGTGAGAATCTGCCCTCCAGCAGCTGGAGAGTGTCAGTTGTTGTCGATCTAGATTCAATAGGGTGGGAGGAAAGTGTGGCAAGCTGTGCATTTCATTTACATTTTAGGGCCAATTTACACTTCACGGCTATTGTTGTGGCTTGCAAATCGTGCCTTCTGGACAGCTCGTTTCAGGGCTTTTTTGGAAGGGCATTGAAATGTAACATTTCTTTGCACAATAAAATTATGTCATAAATTACTTTTAAAATAAAATTTCTACAAACTTATTTCTGAGGTGGTCGCTGTACAGTGTACACAATGAGACAAATTTTATGGTGTCTGAGTGTAAGTGCTTTTACAATGTTTTATGGATTTACAAAAGAAGGTTCAGACATTTCATATTTGTTGCAACGTCTTGTTCTGCCCTTTATCCATATTTTCTCATGTTCTATTTAACAAGTTTCCATTGTAAAATCAATAACAAATTAACAATTACAATGAGAAATAATACCTATATAATTATAGTATATATCACTATTTGGTATTTGTAGAATTATGGATTTTTTTGGCAGTTTTCTTTCTGCAGATTAGTAGATTACTTGTGACTGTTGCTATCATCAGCAGGCTCTGTCTAAAGAGGAACCCAGGTGTAACTGTGTCATTGATAACAACAAACCTACCAGTGGATGTGTGTTTGAATTGTTTTCATGGTTTGGAGGTGGTTTCATTGTTTGTAATTTAGCTTTAACCTGAATCATGCCCCTGTGGGCGGCATCCCTTAGGACTAATGCTAGCAATAAAGTTATCAGTTACAAGTGGTGGGGTTGGTTTCTATGACCCTATAAGGAACTATTGTTTAAATGACTGTAGAAGAATCTGCCGTCTAGCAGCAGGGTTGGGGTAATTGGAAAGCTGCTGTGATCAATGTAGATTTGATAAGATGGGAAGGAACTCTTCTAAATTAGTGTTCCATTTACATTTTAAGACCAGATACCATTTTGTGCCATTTCCTGTCTTCTGTTATGTGTAGGGAATGAAAAATGGAAAAATTTCCTACTTTCTACATCCAGGTTTGCATTTATTTAATTAATACAGGATGGGCTCAAACAGCTTGTTCTTTGTCCACATTTTCTCGCATTGGCCATAAGCCATTTTTACAGGATCAATAGTGAAATAATAAATAATAAAGTAATATCAATAGATAATTTCTGCACTCTAGGCATGACCATTGGCAGAGTTTTGGCAGTAAAACATTTGTTGGTAGACGCGTGCGTATTAATGTTAACTCACGTACACACAAGTCTGTCGAGATGTGTATTAAGACCTAAGCTTGCATACAAACACACATGTGACAACCATTTTCAAAGCGTAACTGACAATATCTGTGGTTTTGGAAGACCTTTTTTCTAATTTTTTACCCATCCAGTTATGTCCCTAGTTCTCAAAGCATCCAACACCGTCCAAATGGCGGGTGTATGGTCTCTACATCAAGCTATGACCACTGGTCAGACGTGTGTACGTTTTGAAAGTCATCTGGCAGCCGATATGTAACTTGATCTTGACAGTGTTTGTTGCCATCAGATGATGTAGTTTTTGTTGCGTTGTTGGCGCGTGTCACTGTAGACACAGTCGGAGATCTGCAGGTGCCGCCTCATTTGTAACGATCCGCAACATCTTGAGCAATGAGAACTCGTTTTTAGCAGCGTTATTTATCGGGTTTCTTGGCCTCCTGGTGGTTATCCAGTGTGTCTGGCCTGGCCGTATCTCCTATCTCTACAGTGTCTGATGTGTTGAAGACATGCACTGTGTTCGGCCTACTAAGATACACGCTTATTCAGTCAGTGTTTTTGTATTTGGGAGACAAACTGAAGATTGTCTTAGTGTGTGTTTATGCAGATTAAAAAAAAAATGTAAATAAATGTGAGGTTGTTTAGCTGTAATCTAATTATTAGGAAATTAGTTTTGTTATTTTATTAATCATATTTGATTGGAAATGGAACATTATATGTAGATTTCACATATACTAGGATGATAATAAAATAACTATTAAAAGTGATACATCAGTTGATATGAATATACATGATGATTGTGATAATTATAAGCTGAGTCAAATTAGACATATACTAGTGATGTGTTATGTGAATATTGGTAAATGGAAATATTCATGTGTGGAAATTTAATTGCTGTCAATGTTTGATACAATCTTTATATTATTAGTACAACTGGTTGGCGTGGCTGGATGGTATTAGCAGGATGGTATGGGCTCGGCGGTATTGCTAGGTGACATGGCTGTATTGTATGGTATGGTGGCATAACTGGGTGGCATGGTTTGGTGGTATGGCTAGATGGCATGGCTGGATGGCTTGGGATCGGCGGTATTGCTAGTATGGCTGTATGGTATGACTGTTGGTGTAACTGGGTGGCGTTGTTGGGTGGTATAGCTTGGATTGGCTGGGTGGCATGGTATGAGGGAGGGCAAGGTTAGAGAAGGCTGAGATGGACCATCTCCAGACCAGGCAATGGCAGCAGTCAGTGGGTCTTGTGTAACTGGGCAGACATTGCATAACCAGGCACCTCTTCATATTGTCAGGGGTGATTACCCTGGCTTGAGTTCCAGTGGTCAGTCACTCATGGGTGGTCACTCCCTGGTCAGTGTCACAAGGGAAGTGTTGACCAACTCTCACTAATCCTTCCGGTTCCGCCTGAGTGGTTTCCGTTGTGTAACCCTGGTGGTCAAACTAATTGAGGGGGTCACATGGATAGTGCAAGTGACCAGTGGTCAGATTGTTACATTACGTTGCCTCTAATTGTCCAGTCCACACTGGATTCGGTCAAGTGGAAGGGCTTGGACAGTGGTCAGCGTTCCTCTGCTGATGCCGCCCACTGCCTTTGGCTGTATAATTCACAGCCGATTAACTGTTGACTGTCCAGCTTGTTTCCCACGACTCGCCCGGTGCTGACTCCTGTTGGGGAGGAGTCTTGGCGACAGCTGCATCCTTTGTCCACAAGTGTCACCACCGTAGACACTAATTTCATAACGACGTTAATCTCTGTCTCTCTTGCAAAATGTATAATTATAACTATACATAATGATACAACTTAATATAAAGGTGATACCAGTGTTGATGTGAAATCACATTTTAAAATAATTTTTTATGAATTATAAAACATTTTCGGTGGTTAATCTACAAATTGGTTTCTACCCTGATGGTGTAATGCCACCTATCAGGCTACTGAATAAACATCAAATGACATCCGTTGGGTTTAGAAAGAAATCTGCATAGCAGCTTTACAATAACTAACGCAGATCAGAATATTATGAGCAGCACTACGCAAACATAGAAGGAAATTGTTTTTTTAAGTTTTGGGAATGAGAAACCTCAGCTGCATGACAACCAGCATGGTGTCACATTTACAGACAAAACACAACGATGTCTCGGCTGTCTCTAGTGGCGCCACACTCTGGAAAAAATGACACTAATACAACGTTACGTAAACGGAATCCCCTCTACCCCACGTTTAGATGCGTCTTCAGATTTCAATAATTTTGTAATGAGAACAGCTTGTTTAGAGCTTGGTCGAGCACAAAGCGATGGCTTTTCAGTCGAGGTTCAGCTTCAGTGAATCTGTTTTGGGCAGACAAAAGCACCGTCAGGACTTTCAGTGCGGTGCGTGCACCACTGAATAAACGTATCCGAATGAGTCCATGGGGCGCATGCCATGTGCATATTTAACACCACAAAAGAAATTATGCTGTGCTTTGCAACCCTGTAATGGCTAGACATTGATAGTCAATTAATTTTTAATCATGTTTCTTTGCCGAGTGGACGGCGAAAGCACCGCGTAGTCTAGACATCAAATGAATGGCATAAAAAACGCTGGAGACTTATTGTCGCAAAGTGTCGGGAGTTGCATTATTGTTAAGGATGGGTGGGCTGTCGTTAGTCATACCGGCACACGACGGGTTACGGGATGGGCATAATGATGAGGTAGGTGAGAATATAGCCTTGCTCAGTAGGTTTGAAATTCCTGCAATTTTGTGCATGCTTTTAGGTTAGGGAGGACTTGGTGTGTTTCAGTTTCAGGTTGACTTAACCAGATCTGTTGCCTTTCGTGTGTCACTGTGATTCGCTCTTTTACATTTCTTTGACTCTGGGATATTTTAGTATATACTAAAATATTTTCGGAAATGTAAACTGCCTCATGTTTTATAGTTTGCATCTGGCATGATGCAAAAATCAATGCCTTCACTCTGGTAGCAGGGAAAGTTATCCAGATGTCCTGTGTTAATCTTAATTATGTCACTTGACGTTACGCTAGGAACGTTCTTGCACCGCTTTGTACCGCGGTACCCTTGCCAGCGTTAGTAGATTTTTTGCACTTTTAAAGAAATGTCTTGGATATTTTTTGCAGGCTCTCAAAATTGTCATTTTTCTCAGACGGTCCACATTTGTTTCTTAACAAAATGGTTAGACTGATAATTGTGACAATGACAGCAGTGGACGCAGGCCGGTGGCCCTCCCCAACGCCACACAGGACTGTCCCCGTGTCCACTCCGATGTCCACTCCAAACTGTACCAGGCAAGTGTCCCTAGTTAGTCTTCATTTTTCTCTTGTGTGCGTCCGTCCGTCCGTCCGTCCGTCCGACCGTTTGTCCATCAGTCCGTCCGTTTGCCCATCCGTCCGTAGTGGTACAAGTCGAGAGTCATGTAAGTCATGTCATTCAGACTTAGTCAGCCCGTAGAGAGTAGTTCTTACCTGGGCAGTACACTTTCATTAGATCAATGTCATAACCTAGGAACTCACAATGTCAGTAACAATGCTTTATTGTTAGTTGGTCAAAATATTGTTGTTTATGCCAGGAAGTCAATTTTTGCTGCATAGCAGTAATGTTGTATATCAGTAATGTTGTATATTGGAAATTGTCAGTGCCAGGATGCATAGCCAGGATACCATTGCTGGTTTGTCGTAGAAATAGGGTACTCTGACACAGAGGTGGATTTTCACATTTTTGAAACGATCCAGAGCATCAACAGCTAATTTGGTTAAAGATTAATTTTCACATTTCCTTATTTGAGGACTTTAACTTAGTGAAACAGACTATTTAAATGTAGCGATAGGTAAAGCAGTGAGATTAAAAATGACAAAAACCTAAACAGCGGTGATGTCAACAACCCCAGGGTAGATTACAAATGAAAAAAATCTAAACAGCAATGATGTCACGTCACGTTTAGCCTGAGTCAAACACACACGAAGGCCACGATAAACAACATGTCCCGACACATTACCATTTATCACGCTGGCAACAAGATACTTTTTCTAGCACTCATAATGACATTACCCTGGACTTGTCTAACGTGTTGTGACTGGCACCAAGTCTGTGACGTCACCATTTCAATTTGTCACTGTTCTGGACTGCGGCTGTTTTTGCTAACTGTGCGTGGCTGTTAATGGAAGTGATACGCCTTGTAGCGTTTTTACACAAAATTGACAGAACTTGTTATGAAAATGAGATGAGATGAAGAGGGAAATGAAATAGCCGTCTAAGGTATTCAATGGTTATGGAAATATTGATAATATTTTTTCTTATTGAAGAAATACAGAACCAACATAAAATTAGGGAACAGTGGATATTAAAATGTATGTAAAGTGATAATAATAATGCCTTTATTTCAAACAAACCTTGTCCATATAAAATAAAACTTATATTGAATGAATGGGACTAACTATTTACTGAAGATATAATGTGAATATGTTTATTTTTTATTTCGGAACTGATATTGTTTACTAATTATTTTTAAAACGCTTATAAATTATTATAAAATAACAATATAATAATAATAAAAAACAGTATTTGTCTACACCATATCTCTAGCAATAAAACCATTCAGAGGCGCATTACAGTTATAGCTTCTGCCATAAATGCTAAATGCACACATGCGTGGATATGTTCATGCATGCATGTAGGCACTTCCTCGTTGTGTACTTATTGCCATCTTCAGAAGACAACACGTGATAAATTATACTACGTCATAGTTTAATTAACCATTGCTATTCGTGTATTTGGCAACCCTGGCACAGTTGTGATAGATTAATTTAAAGACCCATCTGTCTGTACGCATCGATCATGTTGGAAATAGAAGTTATAAACTTCTCGCACTTTGATTGATATCTATAAATGTGCATTAAAATCGGGCGGCGTCAGTGTTCAAAGACAGGTAGATCCAGCCGTCCAATCACTGGCAGGAGACCGCTTTGATGCGAAGCAGTAATTACTTCGGCGACAAAGCAATTACCTGATTCTGTCAGCTTTTCAACTAATTGCGTCAAAACAAAGAAGGATAATCTTGGTCAATAAGTATTGTGCTGGACTGAACCTCAAGGTCAGCCTTGGTCAATTAGTCTGGGCAAATCTGATTGTTCTAAGGCTGGCCTTTGATCGGATTATAGATTTCGTAGAGAATTTGGTCGTCTTTGGAACATATATGACATGAAAGGATTGAGAAAACTCTCAAGTTCCAGCTGCATTGATGCTGATGTCTGGACCAGCTCAGTGCAGCGACTTTGTTAAAGTAATCATTTTTAAATTGATTAAACCCAAACTGTGTAAAGAGGTTATGATAAAAAATATAATTAAATGTTGACAATGAAATTATAGCAATTCAGTTCTAGTAATGTAGTTGTTTGCATTTTGTATCAAATATTTAACACTTGTGTTTATTATTGCACTTTTTGAATTATGAACAGGAAGATATAAACTCATAATAATAATAATGATGACTGGGTAATAATAATTAATTTCATTTAGACATTAGTGTCCAGAGTAGGGCTCCTGTTGAATGGTGTTTAGTCTTAAAAAGAAGCTACGGTGAAACTGTATTCTGTAAATGTGATGTAAATTTAGATCCAAATTCAACCTGAAAAAAAGTTCTTTAAAAATATGACTTTTATAAAAATATATATACAGCACTGTATATATAATTATACATAAATTGTAAAATAAATAGAATAAAATGTTAAATTAATGCAAAAGAATAATATACAATAACATTATTGAATAAATAATTAAAATGATAATTATAGTAACATAATACTCAGAATAATACCCCCAGAATAATAATAAATATTATGGTGGAGTGAGTGTCATATAAAAAGCGACTTTGTTATGTGTAGGTGAAACAACGTATTACACATTAAAATCTATTTTAAAAAGGTGCATTTTGAATTTGCATACTATTGTAATTACCATTACTATATTATTAGCCAGACTTACATATTTATGAAAACAATGTATTCATATGCAGCTATGTATACGCTAAGGACAGATGATACTATTCAGCTTCGATCGGAGGCAGATTGACGAAAGTGAAGCCATTGACAGGTGGCGCCAGACGACTGGTGGTCAGACGTCAGGGTCAATGAAGCGTGTTTTCAGACTACTAATTAACCATGACATTATCGCAGACAAGACACCCCAGGCGTGATCACGTCATTGTGTGGAGACGAAACAAAATGAGACGGAGATGTCATCATATTTAGATGCCACCGATTGCGCGGAGATCAGCGATTAATAACGCTATCGTCATTGTCATTTCGCTGCTAGAGTCTGACCGTCACCGGGCAGAGCCACGAGACAGTGTGATGTCAGCGTCGTGATGTCACAGTGAGACGATACAAAGCAGTCCTTTGTGTCGAAGGTCTCCATACACAAATTATTGTGATTATGACGACACGGCGATGATGTAATCCTGCGTAAGAGATGAACACGGCTTGGTTCGGACGGGTGATTCAGGAAATGTGATAGAGAAATTAATTACTCTTACATCATAGCGAGGAGAATCTTGTCAATTTGGCAACCCGATATTGCGCCTGTCGCCGTTGTAATAATAGTTGTCATTGTGGGGACGTTACGTGAATGCGATGCCATCAGGAACTCGCAGAAAATTATGCCAAATTTGTGATTGGCCGTTTAAAGCCACGGGTAATAAACTGGTGATAAAGAGCAGGTGAAATGACAGCCAAGTATCTCGATTGGCTGCACCTGCTTACATGTTGGGGTGGGGTGTGGGGTAAGATCAGGGTTAAGAGGTATTTAAGAGGCATTGGAGCGAGTTTTGGTCCTTATTGTAATCAGCCATTAATATGAGCACCTATTTAAGAAAATCAGGGATATGAAATCTAACCATATCATGATTATGTGGTTTAAACCTGCTTGCAAATACATATCTTGTCATAGAATCGTTCCATTAAAATTTCAACATATCTTCTTTTTATTATAACATCATAATTAACTTGTAAAAATTTACTGTTCAGTTTATATGAAATTAGGAAATCTATTAAATTAGTTTTGTTTGGAACAACACCAAAACATTGTAAAGCAAACATTCTGTGGATGTTTACTATACAAGGAAAAGTCACACTTGCAAACTGTCCAGTCTGAGACAGACAGCCCAATGGTTTGACTTTTGTGTTAGTACTCAGTTTTGTGTTAAACAGACTTAATCTATTCAGACATGATTCACGATGGGATGAGCCAGTTGCATTATGGGAAGGTAGGAAGGATATAATGGTAAGCAGGAAGGGGAGTGGTCTTGATATCCCTAAGGAAACCTTCCTCAGGAAGCCAGCAACTGGTGTTTTATTTGCCCAGTCTACCTGCTTAAGGGCATGGGGTAACATTTAATAACCCTGTGTTACTGATATGCTGATTAGCGTCATTAGGCGGGGCCCTTTCAACTGGCACACTTTCACTGGATGATGATGACTGGTGCTTGACCAGTGGCTGGACATCAAAGACCACACCTGTTTGCCTCTGGAGAGATGGTCATCCAGGTAGACAGTAAGTGGGCAGGGAGGTCATTGATATTTGATGCTCTCGGACTATATTGCCCTGGACTCAGCTGGAGTGGTGTGATAGGCGGGTCATCAAAGATGTCCTCTGTGATGTCCAGTCTTTGTGTGTGTGTGTAAATACAGGGGATTATGTCACAGTAACTGTACTGGTGACAATAGGGGTTGTTTGTTTGCATGTTTCACAGTGTTTATTGGCTTCGCCTTGTCTCGTATCTGGAGGTTTAGTGCCATGGCTGTGGGAGATATAAACAACAGTTATTCCTGCCCGATAGTGTTCTAGTGCGATTTCTAGAAACTACTGAAATTATCAATTATATTATAATGTAATTACCATGATTGTTTACATAGTTTGATCGGGATCACATTTATGTGTGATTGTTCTGGACATTCAATGCAATTAGGGAGGCAGTTTATTTTTAGTTTGCAACAAAATGATATAAATGATATGATATTTTTATTTTATTTTTTATTATTATTTATTTATTTATTTTTTATAAACAAACAGAAAGGCCCTCAAAGGTAGGCTGAAACAGGGAAGATGATGAATTTGTTGAAGTTATCAAAATGTGTACACAATTATTACTAAATTAGTTGCAAAACAGTTTTAGTCTAAATTGGTTATCAGCTGTTTAAAAGGTGCACCATTTAAAAAAGCTTATGACTATCTACCATGAACAAGCCTACAAAATGAGCAAGCCTAGGTGTACGTAATAAAGGTATTAACAGTTAGAATGCAATAAATTAATGATGACTCTGAATAATAAATTTAATAATTTAATTTATAAATAATAATGATAAATATATATATATATATATATATATATATATATATATATATATAATATATATATATATATATATATATATATATATATATATATAAAATAAATATGACGCAACTATGCTTAGTGTTATATATAATGTTATGTAATGTTATAATGCATAATATCAATTATATCCAGCATGTTCCGCTTGACTGAACAATCCTGATGCTTGACTACTCCCAGCATGAGGCAGTCAGTGTAATGACTGGACCTCAGGTGTTGCAGCTGACACTGGCCAGAGGCTGTACCTGTCAGACATGTCACAGAACTGACCAGTCAGTGACCAGTTCATTGTACTGGTCAGGCACCTAACACCCTCTCTCCTTGTGTTCAATAATCAATCAGTCTGGCGTATTAATTAATTCCTATTAGATGAGAGTGGTGAGTGGACACTGGTCAGTAGACAAGGGAGTGGTCAGTGTACTGAAGTAATTGCCCAGCAGGGGCTCACTTGTTAACTTGTGTCCAGTTTATTACCTTTGTGACACTTCATTATCCCATTGCCTGTCTCCCATATGTTTGTCAATTGAGTTAATTTGCAGGGTTATTGTGACAGTTCTGTAAAGGTGACAATAATGTGCCTTTGGCTGGATGAGAGGAGTGACCAATTAAAGTTACCTGTCAGAGTCATGTCTGGACATGATGGTCATCCTGATCACATAATCCAGATGGTAAATGGACAAGCAAGTCATAGGCTTTTTCTAAAAATAAACAATACAGCCTCCTTTAAAAAACAACTTTATAACCTTGCTTATCCACCGTAGGTCGCTGATGTATCAACCCATACACTGACAACTTGAATGCTGCTTATCAGTTTTTGAGACTGGCTAACCTTTTGCCTTGATGCTCTCTGGAATTAAGTTTCTGAGTATTTTTAGCGCAATAGAAATATACTTTATTATTATTAACTTTATTAGTTTCATTACTTTTATTCTTAACATTATTATCGTGTATAAACCACTGGCCTGATGTTTATTGCACTGGCTTCTCACTAGGATAAGGCCATAATGGCATTTGATAAACTTCCAGTGGTACACACGACAATACACAAATTGTTACTTTTGAGCAGATGTCACTTTCATGAGGAGTTATTACTACACCAGGGGACCATTTCATTAATGTTGTTAAGAGCTCGTAAACCTGATTTTTCACTTTAAAATAATTAATTTTCTTTAACAGAGAACTTCAATACCTGAAAAGTATGATGCGCCAGTGGGACATTGTCACTGGTGAGTCATGGAAATAGCGTTGAAAAAACTCATTTAATTTAACAACAAATTTGGTTTAATGATGGATATTCCTCAAGAGGGTCTTTATCTTCGTGAAAAGATCCCCAAGTCCAATTGTGTATTCGTTATCACTTGAAAGTGCGATTTGAAAGCATGGGTTTTAGGCAGTAACATGTGAGTTGGCAGAGGTGAAGACTGCCCCATGTTGGTGACCCAGGAGTCGTCCTCCTGGAAAGGGGATGGGGAGTGGAGTCGGAGTCTGCCTCTGTACTCCTCTCACCTCTGTCAGCCTCACATTGTTGTCTCAATTGTGAAAGCCGATGCGGACATCTATCAGAATGTGCCAGGGCATTCTCCCAGAGGATTTCCGAAGTGACGGGCACTTGTTTTTATTATTCCGTGCGGCTTCGATTAAGGAACTGCCGTCGGATGATCACGCGCCGATCGTACGGCTGTGTCATTAGTTGTAATTTCGCCAAGTGACACAGACGTCGCTATTCATTCGCATCAGTCGCGTAAACTGTCAGACGGAGGTGCTCAGATGATCGCAGGTTCCATTTAGCCTGTTAATGGCCGATTACTCGAGTGCCCCGGTGATCAGATTGAGGCCGCGTCGTGGATTAGGCGACGTCACCATGGGATCGTGTCGACAATGACACTGACAGCGACGCGTCCGAGTGTCGAGTAAAGTAGTTATCTCATGAAATGTAATGGAACATTTCTATTAGAGAGGCTGAAGGTTGTAATGACTCGGTTAAACGCGAATCTCCTTATGGCCCTTGGGAGTTGCGTTTGCTGTTCGGTTAATGCGCGGGAGAACGCGCGCACGCAACATGCGTTTGACACATGTTGTGTGTTAGGCCGTTTTTTGTGGTTTTTTTGACTCGCTATAAACTTGAAAGCCGTTTCAGTGTGAGTCACTCGCTGCTCTTTTATCACAGACTTCTTGAGATGTGATGTCGTATACCGCAGAATCCATGATATGTTACATTCTCTAAGTATAAATGGTAGTGATAGCTGTGAAGAAATCTGAGACATTATTATAAACTTTTATACCTATTGCTAACAGGTAGAACCAAACTTTAGTATTTTAAAAAACTTATGTTTCAGAGCTCTCGTGGTATAAATAATGAAAGAGTAAATATTTGTTGAAGATAAGAAAAGATGCCTGCTCCATTTGTACTACAAGTCCAATAGCATAATCTGGAAATGTCTCAAATGTTCCATTAGTGTTAAATGATACTATTGTTTCTTGCATATCACTGTATATTGTAACATTTTAACTTGATATATTATTTTTACTTTAATCGTTAACTTATTTATATTTTTAACTTTTTTTTACTTTTGTCATTTTTGTACCTATTTGTATGTACTATTTGTTGTCTGAATTAAGCATAATATATTTGTATTCACTGCACTTTGAATACAAAAAAATTGTAATCATTCTGTTGTGGTCTAAATTCTATAATCAAAGTGGTCTGAATTTTTTAATTAAAGCAAGGCTTTGGCATTAAATAATATTTTACACATTTTGTAACACGAAAAATAAACAATTCTGTCCCTGAAATCTGCAGATAATTCTTGTTCAGATGCGGTCCCAACATATGTTTAATTCGTCTTTTCCCAACTGTTGCACTCAGTCCACCATCATCTGCCGTCCACCACATCTCCTGGGCGGTCAAGCAGAGAGTTATTAGTACACTGATATGAACAATACTGCAGTTATTCGTGCCATGATTGTCAAAAACAAAGCGAAACATGCGCCCAGGTACAAAGCCATAAATCACGTTTGATCCACCTTCCTGTCTGTGAGAGATTGCAAATCCGTTTAGCGATGGCGATGGGAGTGGGGCACGTCTACGAGGCAAAACAATGTTGCACATTTCACTTGTTGTTTGGTCCCATTGATTTGTCGACTGCACCGCCTGCCTAATGGAGCCTTTCTGCTCCACCTTTGTCAATCCAGACTCATTAGGCGGGCGTTTCATTATCCCGCCTGGACACGGGTCCAGCAAAACGTATTTCCACGAACAGGAAGTGCTCCCGTCGCCCGTCTGGGTCAGGGGCGTGCTGGGAGAAATCACAGAATATCCGTCGCCGGAATGTTAATGGGTGACATGTCAACAAAACATTGAATGCCGCCACATGTCGGGAAATGGTCGCAGTGAACAGATTTGTGTATATGATCAAGAATTGAACTAATAGTGCACTAGCGTGCGGATTTGTGTCGTTTTAGAAGCAACTTATTTCACAAATCCGGTGTATGCAGAAAATCCATTTGTGACTAATCCACAGACAAACGACGGTGTGTACCAGACAAAGGGGAGGCGTTTTGCACCGCGGCCAAAAATTATCCCATAAGCTGCGCAGTGTTTTTCAGCTTTATTGCCCGGGTCTCTCCACTGGGCAGGTCAGAAATCTGTCATTTTTTTGCGGCGATGTTTTTGCGCGTCGGTATTTTGTGGGTTGGCAAGTTGGCTGGCGGAGTGCTTAGGAATGGACATCCGCAGGTGTTCTGACTCGGCCGCATACCTGTGAGTGAAGTTCACGCACTCACGCGGAATTGTTTGGCAACGAGGGAGAAGGTTAGGTTCTGGGAAACAGCTGCTGCCACCTAGGGGGAATATGATAAGTAGATATGATAAGTGGCCGTTGTTTGGCGGAGGCAGTGAGGGAGAAGTATTCAGTGTGTTCATGTGGTTATGTAAAGATGTCTCAGAGATGCCGTGTTTTACACGCACAACTAATGCGGCTATGTGCTGGACTAAGATACACAGTGTATGTTTATATCCGGGCCTGGCCATGAAGTTTGCCATAGCATCACATAGAGGAAGGTGAGTCAGCAAATCTGAGAAAATCATCAAAGCAAAGGTGTTATTTTTGGATGTAAAATATCGTCTTACTCATCGGTCTGTTAGGGTTATTCATGCTGCAATCTGCGTGGTGAATAAGACGATAAAATTCACACAAAGTTATGAGGAGAGAACACTTTCTGTAAACCTTTCACTTGTAGCAAGGACTTGGCTGCAGCATGTTCATTTGCAAGAGTCATGCATGCCTGCATGCTGACCCGTGCATGAACAGGAATTGTGTAGAAAGCAACAGTAATAATATGGCATGTCAGCCGGGCTTTATGCACGACACAATTTTTGCCAGTTACACAATTGTTTTGGTGGACACGTGTGGATGCTAACTCGTACACATACAGTTGAGATGTGCTTTATAACCTGAAATAAACTACAAACACACGTGTGACATATTTTCAAGGCGTGACTGATCAATAATAATTTTATGTATAATTTTAGAAGACGTTTTTGCTTGTTTTCTACCCATCCAGTGATAAACCTACCTGTCGACATCGGGTTTTACCAGTGTCTGAAGATAGTGTCTGAATATTGTTTTATGACGAATATAACAAGTGTCTAAAACCAGACACTCTGTTTGGAATGATAATAGTATTAGTAGTAGAAATTATATTTTATATTCAATTAGTTCTGGATGAGATGGTGCATGTGCAGTAAGCCAGCCTCGTTCTGGAGTCTGGGGAATCTACCATGGTTCATCTCACTTTCATCTCAGGACACATAGATCACTGGTGGTCAACATTAAAGTGACCAGCAGGACACTGACCACACTTCAAGGGGGTTATCACCACCCTCTGTGTCCACAAGCAGAGCCTAATGTGGCCCATGGGGTGGGATAGACCACCCAGGGCCAAGGGCCCAGACACTAGAAATCCACCCTGCCTAATTGACTGCAAATAATTGGCCAGACAAATGGGTTTGGATTAAGGTCCTTAAAGCGATACGGTTGGTCGATAAATATGACTAAATCTCACATAAGTCCGAATGTGTCCTTTTATGTTGTCACGTCTGTGCCTCTAAGACCTTCAATGATTAGGACACGAATTGAAATTGATTGCCAGTGGTCATCTTGGTTTCACTTTGTAAATGCCGCCTTGGGTGAGTCCAATGAAGCAAGACCCATTATGTCCCCCCTCCCACTGGATTAGAGACAGTGCTTGTAGCCAAAAGGGCTAATGATGTTGTCTGTCAGACATTAAACTGCAGTGTTGTTCTACTTAATTCGTTTTACTTAATTAACTGCAGTTAAGCTGTTAATTAATCTGGCTTTGCTGCTCGAGGCTGTCATTGTAATGTTTCCTTGCTCTTTCGATGGATGTATAATTCAGCCATTTGCTGGCTGAGGTGATGAGTTTTTGATGAGTTATTCCGTGTAGGAAGAAACAGTTCGAGTCCAGTTTATTTGTGAAATACAGTAGATTCAATGATTAACATGCATCTTGTAACCTAACATAACATATTTATTTGGATATGTTTTTAGGCATTGTGATATGTGCTGGACTAAGTATATATATACATACATACATACATACATACATATATATATATATATATATATATATATATATATATATATATATATATATATATATATTATATATAATAAATTATATATATATATATATATATATATATATTAAAATGTAATATTAACAGCTACATTCCATGTTCTGTGATTGTATTGTATCTCTGAATAGTAACAATTTCAAATCTATGTCAGGCAAATACCATAACATTATTATATAAGGGTTTGGTGTTTCATTGCCAAGTATTAGTTTAATTAAATCGACAGTTGCTTACAGAACCAGTTGGCCATCCTACTCTTATCTTTTAATCTATCATAACATTGTTAATTGTGCCCCGATTCAAACTATTCAGTACTCTAGGCACTTGTCTGTGAGTGTGGTGTGAGTACTTTAATTCTGACCAGTTAGATAATGTAATTAATGTTTCTTGATTACATCTAGTTGGCAGTCTCTGTGTAACCTTTTGATCTATCTCACCCCTGTCTTCTTTGCACCTTTCAGCAGGGTGCTTGAGAAGGGTGTGGGTATTTACCCCCCTGCTGGGTGGTTTCTGCCAGGGTAAAGAACTACAATGGGTGAAACATGTGGAAGGCGCCTTGTGGCATCCATTGTCTCTTGCGTAATGCCGGGAACAGAAGCGCCTTTGATGACCATCGCAATTATCGCTTCTCACAATCCAGCGTTATTTATTCACTTCTCCCTGCTGACCCTTGACCTCTGTTTGTCCTTGGTTAACGACCCTGGTGATTCTCTGAAAACAATGGCGTTATTAGAGACAAAGGTTACTAATTAAGGCACTTATTATGGTCAGCAGTACCTTTTGATACCTGCCTTGGCTGCCTGATGAAGTCCAGTGGCCAGAGCTAACAGTGGACAGAACGCTGACCAGGCCAAATGAGGGGAGATGAAAGGGATTAGGTCAGCAGCATTATGGGTTCTGGTCACACCATGGTAGTTATAATGTAAACAGATTGGCGTCGTTGATATCTGTATCAATCACTGGGAGCATGTGGCAGGGTATTGATCTCTGACAGCCAGTTATTGTGAGACGACACAAGCAGGTGACACTGACATCGACAGTCAAGGCTGTCTTACTTCAGTGGTGCATTTCTGGGGACATCGTTCCAAGAAATGGTAAACTTTTATCATGTTCTTGGATACTGGAAGCTATACTTGAGTGCGTTTTTGGGGTTGGGTGACCCGTTTTGTTAGTTGTGAAGTAAACAGTTTATGTGCCACCGTATCATTGGGCAGGCAGGTGAGTCTGATGTATGTTATTAGATGTTTACAACTTAAGATTTTTAGATTTGTTAATATCACTTGTACTAGTAGTACATCATTATCCAACATACCATAACTCATGTGTAATTATTTATTTTAGTAATACATGGTCATGTAAAATATATATGCTATTTGTATTCATTTATTGCTAATATTAGTTTCATGTTGTTGAATAGCTTTACCCAGGTAATTTACAATATTTTCTCTTGCACTGGATTATCTAAGGAATCTCTGTAAAGTTTTGTTAACTTAATAAAAGAAAATGCTTTGAGCGGCACAGAGAACATACAGTTATCAACAAGTCTAGGCTGGTCAACTGAGGCCAATGGTGGTCTGTCACCTCTGAGTCCCTGGACACACACTGTAGTCAGTGAGTGATGTCCAGTGCATGTGTCCACTTATCTGTGTTCACACTTGACTGGACAGTATTCCCCACTGGACACAGTCCTTAGTAGTGACTGATGTAACTGACCATTAGGCTGGACATAGAGTCTGCCTGGACTGACAGTGTGTCTGACTTATGAGACAGTTTGTTAGTTTTATTTTTGTTGTTAATGTGTCATTTCACATCAGGGACTATATAAAAAAAGAAACAATAATTAAATCAATATTATTAAATAACGTTAGATAATAATAACAATAATATCATTTATTTGTATAGCGCCTGAATCAGTTGCATTGCTCTCAGGTGATTACGATTGGTTGATATTATATTACAACAAATTAAAAGTATTCTATGTTCTAGGCCTATATATGAAATAGTAAACAATTCCAAGATGGTTAACTGATAAATTGTGTTGGTGTCGCATTTCACATTCGTATAATGTAGTAAGTCCTTTTCCATGTGGACAGAGCAGCAGAATGGTGTACTTGAACTGAGGCTGGCTGGAGGCAGCAGTGACAGAACCATATGGTCAGAACTGGACAGGTTGTGGACAAGGTCCAGTCATGCTGTGACTTTGATGTGCCATTTGACCATCTGATGTTGTCATCTTATGTAGTTGCATAAGCACCAGTGACATGCAGATCAGCCCCCCTGGAATGACCCCTTGCCCATGACAGGGTAACCTGTGTCTTCTTTGGGGGGTGCCACTGTGCTGGCCCCCCACCTCTTGGATGGTGCCACTCACCCCCCACCCCCATGCCAGCATCCACCTTATCAATCACCTCAGTCCCCCACAATCTGCCCAATCCATTACCCTACCCATTATGATCAACCCCTCCCAATGCAGAGCCAAGCCTGGCCCAGTTTAGTGACAGGACAGGTGCCCAGAATAATTCCCTGACATGGAATTCCAGAGAACTGCCCCTGAGTTCTAGGATTTATAGTTGGGGCACGTGCAGTGTCACCCCTGACACGTCCAGCTGTGTATGTTGTGGACACTCACTGACCCCTGCTTCCTAACTGCGTATATACTGTCATGGTCACTGACAGGTCTGATTTCATGGTTGTAGATTACACATTTAGTTACAGTAATTTTTATTTCACTCTAAAGTATGTCCATATAAAATAGATAGATAACTACATTATATTTAAAAAATAAATGAAAGCAGCATCTACTGAACCTGCAGTTTCGATGTGTTGTTTCTATGCCACAAGCTAATAAAAACATTTGGTAATGCAACTCTCTGATGTCAATTCAAGTCATAATGCTAAAAGTAATCTTTCTGACTTAATAAACTACACATAGTTATTGGTTTGACACCTGTGCATTAATTGTTTGTAGAGTATTAATTATTTGATTTATCTATATGTTTATTTTAAGTTTGATTACTCTTTGTGACGTGTTGTGTATGGAAGACACAGTCACAGACAGCCTTAACATATCTTCCCTGTTCCTAGATACCCTCTCTTTGCCAAGCACTGGTAGGTTTACAGGGGTCTTTTCTGGTGAATTTAGCAGTCAGAATTGATCAGTTTTAAACATAATTATAGTGTTAGGATCAAGTTTGTTACCATGTAAAAGAGATCAGTATTTAGCCGTACATTTTGTATTTCTTGAATTTATTTCAAATACCCTACTTGCGCTACAAACGGGTTTAGAGTCAGATTAGTTAATGCGCATTAACTAATCCGATTCAGACATTATGTTACATTCACATTTCACACGGCAACAGCCTGAACGAAACTAGTTCATGTGAACTAATGCTGCTCTTTTGATTAATGACCACATCTTGTCATAGGGGGACAAGTGGACAGGACTTTATTTACCTGTGTCACATGACGGTTACATCTACCAAGCCAGGCTAGCCTCATCATCTGGAATTAATTAAGTCACTGATCCAGTTTAGATTCTGTAGTGTGAATACAGATTTCTGAAAATGATAACTTCCCCTGTGTGCATCGGGAGGGGGATGGGAGATGGGATCCAAGGCAGATGGGTAGGGAACATGTGTATCTACACTCTAGTTGGATAGTGTGTTTATATTCATACCGGCCTTTGCTGTCTGAGTGCAGAGCTTTAGACATGGCTGTCTGGATATTGTCTAAATATTTATGGCCATGTGTGTTTGTGGCCTGACAAGAAGTGACCACTAAGTCACTGACTGCATCCACACATGTCACTTGCTGTGGTGTGTTAGTGTTACATCAGAATGAGTCACAGGCGTTGAATATTGCTGAACCATTCAGACTATTTTGAGAGTGATATACTGTAATACATGTGTACTGAATAGAATGTCTCATTGGTTACTTAGATGTCAGTAAATCCATCCACATGTTACTGAAAGATGATAAGGAACAGACACAAGTTTATGATGGTGATTTATAGGTGATTTCAGCAAGTTTATTTTTAAACACAGATTTGTAAAACAAACCTTATAATATACGTATTTGTATATTTAGAGGTTATTGAAACAGTTGTAATAAATGAATAAGTTCTATGAATTAGTTTGCCTTTGGAATGGTACCCCATGAAAATCCTTCAAATTGATTTGGATTGAATTTATTTGTTCCAAACAGCAACACATAAAGTTCAAACAATATAAACTAACATTCATATATGATTACACAATTGTATTATAAAAATAATTAGCAATCGACAAGATAACATATTTACTGGAACCAACTTTGCTGTATGACAACCTACCACAAGTGACTATTATCATACCAACCACTCACATTTAGAATGGCAATATTCCTTTTTTAAGTTTGCACAGAATTTGTACAATAAAAATGTAAAGAAATGTTTAATGTATCAAGCATCTGTGTAATAGATTTGATTGACATCAAAACAAGAAGCTAATTAGCAGTGAGTGTCAGTGTGTGGACTTGGGTGGACGCAGCTGTCCTTCTGGTGGACCCTGGAATGTAAACCTGTCTGTGGTCGGTGTGTACAGAGCTGTCCACCTCGACCACAATGTTCAGTCTACACCGTCTTCTTATGCCAGATACATTCTTGACGCACAGCAATGACCTAACCCTGTCAGATCTGTCAGTACAGATGTTTATCCAATTGGGTCCGGCTCTCCGAGGAGTGTTTCCATTCGGATTCCTGAGGTTCCTACTTGTTGGTGGAAGGGTTGTCGCTAAATATTAACACCGTCCACGAGGAGGAATAAAACAGGCAACAGCTGTTGTTGTTTACTTGTTTGATGCTGTTGGTCAGTTTCTGTCGATGGAGAGGGTAGGGTGTACGTGGGTTATACCTGAGTTTAGGTAAACGAACACAGAGACATGTTGGAAATGTAATGTTAGTGACAACAGGGTAAAGCTGATGGCACGCGTAGCGTAACTTCTTTATTTTGTTACACTGCTGTCATCAAATGGCAAATAATATTGGGGTATTAGTTATGTCACTGAACTGCCCTAACTCGCATCAGCTGTCCGGCAACCATCACATTTACCTTATATTTAATATTTAAAATACTTGTTTTATCAAATAAATACCTACAATGTATAACATTTTGTATTTTTGGAAATCCATACTAATTCCAATACACCACTTGCTGGTGCCACACCAACCAAAATGTGTAATAATATATATTTGATAACATCATTGTGTGAATAAAATTAAACTTTGATCGCTTCAAATTTATTTTAGTAATAGTGTAAATAAATGGGCAGTGTTTATCAAAACGATAGATTTTAGATGAATATATCATAAGTCAACCACCAAGACTAGTGTTCGGAGTGTTCTATGCCCAACCACGCGATACAGGCAGTTGAGATGGAGCCAAGGCTGTGGGTGCGTCATGGCCGCTCTCTCCCTCTCCGATGACCTTAACTTTAGTTGGCAGTAACCTGGACACACTGATCCGTCATAGTCACATACATATGTCAACAACAAATATATAAATCTTGAGTCAGTACGTCAATCTTCATTAGTCAGCTAACGATGCGCATATCTGCTTGGACGTAGATGGGAACAACGGCGCAGCAGCAATATTTGCAACATCCGATTCGCCGATGAAGAATTGGTGAACAAACCATGTGGCCATTCGAATGCTTAGTCAGTTTTGTTCATTCAATTTTGCCTCAGTTTGCTTAGGTGTATAAATTTGTACTGTTTGGAAAGCGATGGGTCTGAGGATGAATAAACTTTGCATGAAAATGGCAGCATGGCTGAATACTTCCCAGATTGGTCAATTTGATGTTAAGATAAAGATCTGCCAGTCCCCATCGTTGGAAACCATTTTGTTAATTTGTCGATCGCCACTGTGTGATGGTTCTGAACTTCTGAGAACACATACACAAGTAACCTTTATGATCTAACCTTGTGCACATATCGTTAGTGAGATAATAAAGATTGACGCCCATGTTGACTACACACACACACATAGTATATATTTGTAGTTGACACGTGAATGTGACAGAGACAAATGTTCTTATTGGCTGCCAACAAGTCCTCATTGTTGGCAGCCGTTTTGTTAATTTTTTCCGTCCATTGTGTCGTGTTTCTGGGAACATACACCGTGTGTTTTTACCCACAATGCACGGGACGGTGTCAGGCTTGGCAGGCTCGCAAACACTGTGCGTCAGCACGGAATTCTCGGAAGAGATGTACGACTTGATGAAACACAAAGAGGTACTATCAGTTGCCAGCCACCTGTAGATTCTCCTGAACTTTTGCCAGAATGTTGATGCGATGCGATGCGTTGCGTTGCGAATCAGACGCAGTTTGCGTTTGTTCGGTCGCAGATATGTTCGTTGCTTTATTGAGCAGCGGTCAGGGCTCTGACCGACCTGAAGGTGACAGGATATGTTGTAGATGTCCCTAACTGTAATGGTTATGTGCAGTTGTCAGTACTTGTGATGATGTGCTGTGTTCACTGGGTGCTGTAATGTTCACAGGGGCCTGGATGAAAGCGGCCGCGATACAGATCTGTTTTATCCTAGTCTGAGTGAGATATAGGGACCTATGTCGTCTACCTACTGGAGTGACGATCTCTGTCTGGCTAAATTTATTTGCAATCGGCCATAAAACGGGTCTGTAAGTGCCCCGCCAGGTGTATGGGTGTTGATGTATCGCCGACATCATCGCTCTGATTCACCCCAGACAGGGAAGAATGCGGCTGGCGGTGTTCCCCGTCTCCTCGGGATTAGGGAGGGACCGGTGCGAAAAGGGCTGCACCTGTCATGCTCCCTGTTCAGGTGGCGAGGTCTCGTACTTGGTTACCTCGCCGGCACACACAGCAACCTGTGAACCACTCACTGCCTCCGTGTGTGTCTAGGGGCAATATCGTGCTGTGATATGAGAAAAGGATATGTGAGGGATGTCGTATCTCGCTGTGGAGGGAGGATTGGCAGCGTGGAAGGGTTTACCATAGGTTTTGTGTCAGTATTGCAATGGAAACTCCATAATTACTTGTGCATGTACATATGATGATGCCAGTTGAACACACCATTTAAGTATTGCACATTTGCAAGATCAGTGGATCATTGATATGTGAATATTGACGCTCCCAATATCTTCATTGTTGAGCATTTAAAATACCAGGAATTGAGTATTTTATGGAGTGGTGTTGATTGACAAGGAACATTTGCTGGTGCTCTCTATGGTGATGTAACTTGTAACAATTGGATGCAGCAGCCCTGTGCATATGTGATGATTGTGGTAGCCATGCAGTGCTTGCTTAATTGACTGCCATATCAATATAAATAAATTCCTCAGTATCGTATCTCAGCACAACCAATCAATATGTTGTGTTTTGTTGTAAGTGGTTTGCACTGGGTTTAATATCACAATATTTAATTAGGGATATGAAACTTGATATAAACAGTGCCAGGTGACGTTAATGCTGCAATTGTTGTCTCGTGGTATGGGTTTGTGTGCCAGCGTACTGGATGGAGGTGGTCGTAAGTTCATCATGGCATGATGTAACAGTCTTCTGTTACGTCCAGGTCACGTACATGTAATGGTCCTATTATTTGTGCCCCTTAATAACATATAAGACTGTAGATATGCCCCAGTGTTCTTACCCATGGTTCTTCTATTCAGGAAGTCTAATCCTTACCTATGTCTTCGATGAATGCATCTTGTGTTGTTGGTTAATTTATGGCTGTCATAACAAGTAAACATAACGATCACGTGACCTATCGTTTATGGTCGCTCATAACAACTAAATATAGCAATCATGTAACCAATTTTTTATGGTCACTCAACAAGTAAACATAGCGATCATGTGACCTATTTTTTATGGCCAAGCATAACAAGTAAACATGGCGATCATGTGACTTGTTGATGTGGTTGCTGGTCGCATTGGGCAGGTGGTCACTCATTACAGTTATATAGTTGTTAGAAGCAATCCATGACTAGGATTGTGCTTGCTCTAAGTGGTCGCATACTAGAGTGGTTATACGAGACATTTGGTCGCGTAACAGAGGTGGCCGCATAATAGAGGTGGCCGCATAATAGAGGTGGTCGCATAATAGAGGTGGTCACATAATTGAGGTGGTCACACAAGAGAGACAGGTTCTGCTGTATCTGACACAGTAGCGGTGGGACAGGAGGATGACGTGTGTGTTTGTGTGTTGCAGTCCCGCGGCTAGGATAGGCCGGCAACTGGCGATGATTGGGGATGACATCAATGACCGATACTCACCCCAGTTCAACCAGATGATCCGCACCCTCAACATCACCCCAGACACAGCCTACGAGGCCTTTGCCGGCGTCGCCAGGAAGTAAGTGTCGACAACTGATTACGTAGACACAAGGTGTAGGGTTTGCATTTGGCTGGGAATTCTGTGTTTACTAAAATGCACATGGTCAGAGCACATTACAGCTGTAGTTTTTAATATTCCATCACATTTGAGGACATTTTTACTAACTCTTACTTTTATAGACATGTATTGTTTTCAATAAATCAATCAATCAATCAATCAATATGTTTATTTTGTTTTTAAACAACAATATACTGTTAGAAAAAGGGGTGTAAGGTAGAAACCAAGAGGTTTTGACTGTATGCAAAATAAAAAAGACTAATAATTAGTAGAAAAATGACATTTTTATTTAACTAATTTGATTTATTTATTTGTTATGTTTAATTAACAGTTTTAATATGACTAACGTGCTAATGAACATTAGTCTATAACACACATTGAGTAGCTTGAATTTTATTGTGCAGTGCTTTGAGCATATTGCGCTTTATGAATATTAAACATTATTATGAAACAGAGTGTTGGTATCTGTTGTCATCCTGTGAAGCCATTTCATATATGTGTTATTTCACACAGGGGGTGGGTGTGTTGGAAGGCATGGCACCATTACCAACTGTCTTTTCTCCAGTACATAGCTGTTTTTGTTTAAAATTATAGTAAGGAGATACATTTGCATAAGTGAACATCGGATGCATGCATAATTGAGAGGTTTATTAAAAAGGTGATTGCCACATAGTGGCCTCAATTGAGGGGTGTCCTGTCCACAAGGGAGTTGGAAGTGTTTGTGTGCCCTCTCCAGTGAAACAATCAAGTGGTCGTAGTAGAAGGGTTTGTTCATAATTCTAACACTATGTTCGTTGCTGCAGGTTGTTTCGTGACGGCAACATCAACTGGGGTCGCATCATCACACTGCTGTGCTTTGGCTACCGGATGGCAGTCACAGTGATCCAGCGTGGTATACGCGGCTTCTTCTCAAACATTGTCGGCTTTGTCGTCAAGTTCATCATGACGGAGAAGATTGCCAAGTGGATCGCAGAGCAAGGAGGCTGGGTAAGGACATCACTCCTAGCAGCTCTCACCAGGCCCTAGGTACGACACAAAGATGTCTGGTCCCGCTCCCTCCCTCCCTCCCTCCCCCCTCCATCCCTCCCTCCCTCTGCCTGCCCTCCCTTTCCCCACCACTGTCTCACTCTCTGTTTCTCCCTCTCTCCATCCAACCTTTCCTCCCTCTCTCCCATTGACAGTTTGTTTCACCTCTCACCCCTGCATCATTCCCACCAAATCCCCATTCACCCCCCCCCCTCCCTGTCCTTCGTCCACTCCAACCGTCCAACCCAACAGAATGTCCACTCTCCAGCTGCATCGCCTCTGGTTCCTTCTCCTTAGTCCTCATCAATGTCCTACCGACTGTGGACGCTGTGTGGAGTGTGTACTAATGACACTGTCAAATACAGTTCTATAGGCATGCGTGCATGTTGTAACTGTTAATTCACAATCGCAATCATTTCTATAATTACTTTACGCCATACATAATAATATCCAGTACATCAAACTCACTGGTGTACTTTTGTTCTGCGGTGTAATCCTGCTTGTCATGTACAAGTCAATTAAAATACAAACATGTAACTAGTTGATGTTATAGTGGTGCCACCTAGTGATTAACCACGTAGTCAAGTAACACCCTCTTCAGTGTCTTCCCTTGATCTCAGTCATCTTTCCCAAAACCCCCTGCTCCCTCTTCACACATCACTCATCCCCCTCTAGTCCCTTAGGTTTTGGATGGGAAACTTCCATGGCCTGTTCGTATAAACTGTAAGAACTTAGTATTAATTATTGGGGATATAGAAAGGAAATACACGATTGCGAACTGATTTGTGAGCCTTGGTGCAGCCGTCAGGGATGGATGAGAGGATAGAGGGTGGTGAAGGAAAGTTGTCAGTTTGTAGAGTAGCTACAATAACATGTCGGGTGTCCTGTGTCATCAAACTCCTATCACAACTGACTTGACGTGAGTCACTGACTGATAGATGACACGTGACTGTGTCATGTTTGTGACATGGGCAGCTGCTTCGGACGTTGCTGGTGGTCATAGCTAGCCCACACCTGTCTGGTCAGTCAGGTGTGCTGACCACTCATGTGTTTGCCTGCAGCTGTCAGACCACATCACTGGCCAGTGGCTATCCAGTCTTTGACCACTTCACTGGACTGTCACAGTTTCAGTCATTAGCCCTGTCATGTGCAAGAAATGACTTCAGATGTAAAGAAATATTAATTAGTTGTTCATTATAATATAAACTTATATTTGGCCTTCATCCACATAAAGCAAACTGCTTTTTAACTTTACTTTAATATTATTAATTATATCATAACTACCTGGTATACATGGTCTGAATTTTAAAATATTTGTTTTTCCTGAGTGCTGCAGTAGCCCTCAATTTGGTGCTATTTAAATAAAGCTATTTGTATTAAGCTATCACAGTGCAACAGTTCTAACAAACAGATAATGAATTGACAGTTACAACAAAACAATTTATGCACAAGACTGACACCCGTTTGCTATTCATAGGATGTGGTGTGTATCAATTAATTCTATGAAAATATGTTTAAGTGTTTTATGTTGTCTGTGTCACATGGTTTACTCTGTCAGCTGACCATATCCTGTCTGTGTCATGGTTTACTCTGTCAGCTGACCATATCCTGTCTGTGTCATGGTTTACTCTGTCAACTGACCATGTCCTGTCTGTGTCATGGTTTACTCTGTCAACTGACCGTGTCCTGTGTGTGTCATGGTTTACTCTGTCAACTGACCATATCCTGTCTGTGTCATGGTTTACTCTGTCAACTGACCGTGTCCTGTGTGTGTCATGGTTTACTCTGTCAACTGACCATATCCTGTCTGTGTCATGGTTTACTCTGTCAACTGACCATGTCCTGTCTGTGTCATGGTTTACTCTGTCAACTGACCGTGTCCTGTGTGTGTCATGGTTTACTCTGTCAACTGACCATGTTCTGTATGTATCATGGTTTACTCTGTCAACTGACCGTGTCCTGTGTGTGTCATGGTTTACTCTGTCAACTGACCATGTTCTGTATGTATCATGGTTTACTCTGTCAATTGACCATATCCTGTCTGTGTCATGGTTTACTCTGTCAACTGACCATATCCTGTGTGTGTCATGGTTTACTCTGTCAACTGACCATGTCCTGTGTGTGTCATGGTTTACTCTGTCAACTGACCATGTCCTGTGTGTGTCATGGTTTACTCTGTCAACTGACCGTGTCCTGTGTGTGTCATGGTTTACTCTGTCAACTGACCGTGTCCTGTGTGTCATGGTTTACTCTGTCAACTGACCATGTCCTGTGTGTGTCATGGTTTACTCTGTCAACTGACCATGTCCTGTCCGTGTCATGGTTTACTCTGTCAACTGACCATGTCCTGTCTGTATCATGGTTTACTCTGTCAATTGACCATATCCTGTCTGTGTCATGGTTTACTCTGTCAACTGACCATGTCCTGTGTGTGTCATGGTTTACTCTGTCAACTGACCATGTCCTGTGTGTGTCATGGTTTGCTCTGTCAACTGACCATGTCCTGTGTGTGTCATGGTTTACTCTGTCAACTGACCATGTCCTGTGTGTGTTTCAGCGGGCAGTGTTGCTGTACGTGCCAGAGACCGTGGGATGGCCAACCATCTGCATGATACTCAGCATTGCGGCCATATCTATCATGTCTGCCCTCTTCTTCTCGCGCAAGTGACCCGCGCCTGTCTCCGTGTCAGGCCCACATTGCCGACCGAGCTCGCACAGAGCAGACATTGGCAGACTGCTATTGGCAGGCGCTGTCGGGGAATCGCAGAGACAATGACAACATGCTAACGACGAATCGTAACTTTGCAACGACTATGACATCCGGAAGCGTCCGGAATGTCGTCGCAGATGAGGATAATAACATCGCAGCAAGAAATCTTTGTGAAGATTTGAAATTTGCTCACTCATTCACGCATGCCACCTGGTGGCAGCATTCAGCAGTGACAATTATGAATCGGTGGCTGCCTTGAAGGCGGTCGCGTCTACGATGCACACGTTAGAGGTTCCTAAGGATTCCATGAAGTCTCAAGACAGTAGTAGAATATGTGTAAATAGAGGCTGAGGCTGGTGGCGAGATAAACATCTGTCTAATCATGTACACATATTTTTATTAGGAAATCTGTCATTCGTGACGTCGACATTCCAGAGTTGGACAACGTTCGATGACCGCTGGTTGAGATGCAAAAAGATGTGTGCAAACAAACTTATCACGTGTTAAAATATCGGAGTGTTTTTAATGAATTTCTGATTTGTGCTATAGTGTAGTGGTTTCTCTGTGGAGAGTTTGTTGGTCTGGCGTAGGTCAACTCTGGAGTGTTGCGTCTTTAGGGTCGTCGTGTGCTCGTGACGTATCTGGGTAATGACGATTTGATCTCCAAGCGTTAATTGAGTGTTCTTTCGTGTATGACCAGAATACATTCGTCGACTTAATGCACACATGCACGTGTACATGCGAGCGTGTATGACGTGTGTGTAGTGAAAATATATATGTATATTCGCACATAAAGATATATGTGTAAGTATATATGTGTGTGTGTGTATATATATATATATATATATATATATATATATATACATATATATATACACATGTATATAATTATACCTTACATGAGATTATTTTTTACATATATATATATATATATATATATATATATATAATATACATGTTGATATATATATATGTGTGTGCATATTTAATATAAAGTTTGTATTTTGTATGGAAAGTATTATCACAGATGGATGTGTCTGCACGCACACACGCATGCACACATACACACGTACCTTTGCATACACGTGTGCACAAACGCATGCACCGACATTCTTGCATCTTGCACAGGTTTTCATGTACATTTCTTCTTGCCTATTCCAGGAGACAGTAGGTTGAGTTTGTGAGTAGGTTGTTTTGTAGGCTCTAGTGGGTAGATAGAATGAACTAGGTTTGCGAGAGAGAGAGAGAGAGAGAAGTTACTTAATGCCACGATTAATTAATTAAGTGAGAAAATCTGCGATTGTTCTGCAAAGTCTGTCTCCAGTGTCAGTGTTTGACGTATGGGTGTATGGGCACGATTTGCCAAAGAGTCATGGTACAGACGGTCATTCAGTGCTTTGCGGGTCACAACAACATTACAATACAAACACAACTGTGAGTACGAGGATTATTTCAGACCTTTTGTTATTTCATTTACATTCACAGATTGGTGTATTCAAAAACACCGTTTTTACCCGATTGAAATATACACGATAAGCCACAGCCAAAACTATATGCGTGATCTCTTCTCTGTCAAGCTGGCTTCAGGCAGATACAGGCAGTTTTGATGGCAACAGAAGGACTAACTGGTGGTTGTAATGTTGCTGGCGTCACACCCAAATCGATGTAGTTCAGAGTCATGTACCAAAGAGGGTTAAAGATTGAATGTTTATTTGAGTTGGTTGCATCTGGTAGCAAGCATTTCTGTTGCAAGTAGCAGCTAGCTACACTAGCTCAGCAACACCTGCCTGGTGTTTGAACCAATCAGAATGATCTCTGGAACATCTACAGGGAAATACCGTTCCATGCATTCTTCTTCAGCCTCTTCTGAATCTTGCCTGCTACAGTTTCAAACTTTTCAGCATGAATATTACTCGTAACTATTACAAATTGAATAGCCAAAAGGTATCAATCCCAAAAGGTTTTTCTATTTTTACTGGCATTTATATTTCTGTTTACCATCACGTGGTCAAGTATGTTGTATTTTTTTTATGGTTTTGTGATATCTTTTCAAGACGTTTCATGACTTCACGCTTTATGATGATTACGGCTTTATCTTAATTTATGTAATTTTTAGTTTTTCATGTGGAACTGCCATACTGCCTGGAATGTATGTGTGTGTTTGGTAGAACACACGTGTCATGTGGAACACATGTTGTGTGGAATATGACTGTGTTATGTGGAACATACGACTGAAATGGTTCTCCCGTTGACAAAGAAACTTTATTTTTTATGATTGTAATACTGACAACCTTCTCACCCTTGGGCACACAATGCACCTTCCATCTTCATATGTTGGGCTGTGTCATTGCTGAGTGAGGTGGTTGTTAGGTTGGGTGTGTCCAAGTAACTGGGTTATACAATAGCAAGTAAACATTTACATGTGGCTTCACATATCTTTGAGGAAAGCCTTTTTATATAGTGATGACAAATTTATTTCTTGAAATGTTTTTCCCAATAAATGCTGTCATTACCATGTAAGTCATCTTTTGGATGTGGTAGTTTGGATATTTGCTATAAACCATATTATAAAGATAAATTTTGCTACTCGACTGTTTAGCACAGTTCATCAACGTTGTAAAAAATATTAATAAGTAATTAATATAAATAATATTAAATAAGTCATTAATATTGTTTAAGAGTAGAAACTTGGTTGTTGAATTACTTGGCACTTTACAATGTCTGAATTTAACACACCAAAGATAGGCAATTTTTTACTGGATGATGTCAAAATTCCAACCAAGACTTGTTGAACAAGTAGGAGACTTGAGTCTCTCGGATGGTTCTTGTGTTACACCAGAGTCGCACTGAGTTGACAGATGACATGGTACTTAGTGTAGGGGGTTCTTCACCCACAGTTGCAGGGTGAGTTGACAGTTTACTGCTGAGTTTTACCCCAATTTGGGACCTTGCTGATTTATACTGATGCCCACTTCAGTGACAAGAATATGATTATTTGAGCTGTGTCATGGGAGAGAACATTACCTGGAACAGCCTTCTGCTGTTCCATCAGTTGGTGTCGGAGGGAGGGTGTGTCTCTGGTACTGTACATGTGTACACAATGTCGGTGACACTGTCTGTATATGCAGCACAACGACTATGACATGTCTTGACATGGCAACGAGGTTTATGTGCAATCGGTAATGTTTGATGTATTTCTAAGTAAAAGCGATATCTTAATATTATAAAATTTGTCAATAAATGATCATGAAACGATGATGTTGTCTGTTTGGTTTGTCTTTTTCACTGCTGACTGACTAGTATTAAATGAAATACCTTCAGAAGATCAGTGAATGGAATCTACAGTAATTATTCCATACATAATATTAAATCCATAGAACTGCTAACAGTTCTCTACACTTTACTACCTGGCTGACCTATTCAATCAAGAGCCATATTGACTTATCTAGGAAGATTTCAGCCACCCTGCAATTAATGCACAAAGACTTAATTCACAAACATCTACCTCTATCTATAGCCAGGCACTCATTCATATGACTGAACAAATTGGAGCAATGTTATGTGAAAGAACTTACCCAAGGTTCAACACAGAAGTTGGTCCCCCCCAAAAAAAGGGAGATTAATCCCTAAACATAGTTAGGTGGGAGATTAGTTCCCCATAAAACAAGTGGTAGATGGGAGGTTGGTTCCCCAAAAATGTGTGGGAAATGTGAATGGGAGGTCCCCCACCAAAAGGGAGTTAATTCCCTAAAATAGATGGGAGATGGGGAAAAAAACTGGTGGGAGATGGGAGGTTCCCCAAAAAACCAGGTGGTAGGTCCCCCAAAATTCATAATGGGCAATGGGAGGGATGTTGGACCCTAGAATAAATGGAAGGTTGGCAAAAACAAGTTGAAGATGGGAGGTTATATAGATGCTTTGGTGTATTTGTGATGTTGGCCCCCAAAGCAACAGGTGGGAGATGGGAAATAGGGAAATTATGGGATGGGAGGTTGGATCCAGAAAGAAATGCTGAAAATGGGAATTTGAACAAAACCAGTTAGAAGATGGGACGTTGAATACATTTTTTAAAAATGCGGGCCCCAAAACAAGAGAGAAATGCAAGGTTTCCTTAAACAGATGGCGATGGGTGTTTACCCCCAACAACATATAAGAGATGGAAACGTCAACCCAAAAACAAATGCAATGTTTGCCCCTATAACGGTGGGGTAGGGTGGGGAGACCGAGACACCTATACTGCAGCTCTTCACCATTGTTCAGCCCAACAGCAATTTTTATTTGGAATAAGTTTAGAAGAACAATTTTAAACAAAGGCAATATTTATCTCATGATGAGAAGGCAAAATATTCAGTAACAGTGTATCTATTCTAGGATATCGGAGAGAGCCCAAATTTATAAGCACGGTCTATTAAAAATGTAGCACGTGACGTTGTTCGAGTCAATATGACCACAGGTTAAAATGTGACATTGAGGGAAACTAGCCAAAAAGTAGTTTATGACCCAATGCGCCAAGAATATGCATAACGCTATCTAAGTTAGTAGCCCAGAGGATGTTCAACGTTAGACGTAGACAATTCTGAGATGACGGTAGAGCGTGTCAAATATGGCGCCACCTGGTGAACAACAACATAATAAATAAAGAAGATGACCTAATAGGTGGCGCCACTACGAGTCAAATCACAACCAGAGCTAGCTAGATAGCTTTGCCATAACATTAAAAACAAATATACTGATGAAATATTGTAGCGGAATTATAATAATTAAATATAATGGAACACTGCAATTACAATAATGCAGAATATTTTTATGATGACTACACTGACAAAATTGTATAATAATTGGTTTATATCTTGGTGACAATGTGTATAATAAATAAAAGAGTATTGACCTTGTTACTGCATAATAACACATTTTCAAATTGGCAGGAGGTAATCAGTGGAATACCACAAGGATCTTTTTTTATATTTTTATAACTGATTTACCAGATGTTATAAAGATCTCTCACATTTTCTTTTCTTGACTAGAAACTCTTCAAAACTATATATATACAAGAGAGGACTGCACTAACATTCAACAAGATCTTCTCGCAGTCGAAAAATGGACAGACACATCACTTTTGCAGTTTCACCCCGATAAATGTAACCAGTTGCGAATAACAACACTCACATATTGCATTTGCACATCGTTTATTGCCATAGTATGCATATTATTGTGCATTTCCATCATATCTAAAATATCTAAAATATTATGCAATTTATACAACAACTGGGAATATATAAGATTTACACACTTCTATCAAATCAATAAGTAGACTTGTTAATTATCAAACGTAACTCTCAAAAAGTGAATTTACTAGCTGTGCTGTTCATTATCAGAGAAACAGTATAAATACATGTTTCTTCACACATATATTACAGTGATGGGTTTAGTTAAATAATTAATTAATCAAATAAATATTTACTTAAATAATTAATTAATCAAATAAATATTTAAAACGCAACTCCATATTTATAACACAGTAGAACAATACAAAAATAAGCAGTTATACATTTAGTCTCATTTAACTGACTCTTGCTCAGCGGTGTACCTTCGCCGAGAAGATGTGATGTGTGAGGCTAAAGAAGAGCTGGGTAATCAAGGCTATTATAAATTAAGCAAAACTGCATGGTGTTATTTTGTTATGTGGCATATTTTAAATGTCACAATGCTAAATCTTAACCATTGCATAGCTGTAATTATCACCGATATCTTAATTGCAAGTATAATTATATAAGCACACAACTTCAACAATTCAAAAGTACACATTTTGCAGAAAAGCATATTAATGTTCAAAGCAAGTGTAAAGAAGGTACATTGCTAAAGCTTTGGCACAACCCTTCCATACACTTTCAAAGCTTATCTCTACAAATTATTCTTATATAATAAAATTAACATGAATACCTGCAACATATGGCAAAATTAACACTTTAAATACATTCGTATTATGGCGCTTCGCAAGTCATTGTGCAAAAATTAAGGCACAATTTTATGCATATGTATTCATACCTCAACAAATATTTCAGAAGTGTAGCTCTTGTTTGAATATACATATAAACCGTATAAACGTATATCAGTATCTATGTACTTCTAGAAATTCTACAACAACAAAATGGCATTGCAGATTTGAATGTGAAGTTGTATGGCAACACCAAGGAGGCAGCCATTATGGCAGGACCTGTGACCTGTACATTGCCATGTGTTGGTCTTTCACCTGTCGATTCAGCTCCTTGCGTTTCTGTGCTTCGTCTTCGAGACGATGGAAGTGTTCGATGCGTGCCTTGGTCGCTGTTTGGCGCTGCTGGTCCCTGGCTTGGTACTGTCTTGCCTCCTCCGTATGTTGCTCATTGACCGAGTCCCATCTTCCCTGGGCTCGTTGCTCCCTCGTGGCCTAGGGACAAACAACACAACATAAAATATAAAAACATATTGTAAATTTAAGAAAATGTAAGTTAAAAAAAAAATTATTATATGACCTGATGACTGACTACACAGAGATAATATTCTGTTCGTGTTTATTCTTCCTTATGAAGATATAAATATGTTTAACTCTTTTAAGCCCTCTTGGAGACGGAGAGAGGTAGAGAGAGTTGGAGAGAGATGGGTAGAGAGAAATGGAGAGAGAGAGAGAGACAGACATGGGTGGGGGTGGAGAGGTGGAGAAAGGTTGATTGAGATGGAGAGAGACCAGGAGAGGGAGAGAGGTGGAGAGAGAAAGCAAAGATGGAAAGAGAGATGATGAGACAGAGATTTAAGAGAGCGATGGAGAGAGATGGACAGATATGGAAAGAGAGACAGAGAGAGAGAGAGAGAGATAGAGGTGAGATAGAGAGGGAGAGAGGATGAGAAAGAGATGGGGAGAGATGAAGAGAGAGTTTGCAAAAGGCAGACCACAGTGTAATTTCTCACAAGTACTTATGGAAATTACTGGGTAACCAAAACTGGAGATATGTTAGTTCACTTTGCAAGTGTGATATATGTGCAAGTGCACGTGTGTGCACGATGTTACATTTTCTTGCACCGTATAAATGATTATTTATGAGAATGTACAAATATTAACATTTAACAACACTAAGAAACTCCATACAGTCCAGTACAGATGTCACACATGAAATGTTTTCCTCTGTATTAACCATACCATGTCACATGTTTCATTTACCCTGCGATTGGCAATGGTGATCTCCAGTTCTTCCTTCTGATTCGACTGAAGTGCCTCCCTCTGTTCCCGTCTGGCTCGCAGGGCCTGGAGTCTACGGTCATCCCTTCCCATCTCCACTCCCTGGTTCTCCGCCACCCGCTCCCTCAGCTGCTGGTTGATCAACTTCCGAGCCTCCCTCTGTCGCTGGATGGTGTCTAAGGCTTCCGTCTCCCTGTGTTGTTCCCGATCCAACTATTGGTGTATAGGAAGGATGTTAGTTCATTCATATTGTCATGAAAGCATTAATTTACAGGGACAAACATTTCAGTGAGACACTGAACTCTGTTTTATGGAATTTGTGTGTACGAACCAAGCTAGAACTGCAAAGTTACATGTTACAGTTTTGCCTTGATTAAAACCATCTAAAGTTAAAAGACTTTATAAATGTTACACAAACATAAACTTATTGTTTAGTGTTCATCATGATGACTTTTTCCACATTTAAACACTCAATACTATTTTTACTGTGCCTGTTACCAATCTTATTCCAATGTACATCTGTGGAAAATTTTCAATTTTAATACGCTGTGTTTAATGGAAAATAAAGTTACTGAATTCTTAAATCACATTTACTTTCATCTTACAGAAAAGTATATACAATAGAACACAATAAAATACAAAGGAGGTTGGATGGAAGAAGGTTATGGAGGTGAGAAATTCAAACCAGACGGGAAACACCCAGAAACAATCAGAAAGGAGCAAAAAGAGAAATTTGTACCCAGGGTTAGGACAAACTGAGAAAGATGTACCGCTGCATTATGGGCCATGTGGCTTGACGAGAACAAGTGAGACAGGTATGAAATGGTTAGGAGAATGTCATGTAGATTTATAGATGCAGCGCAGAAGAGTTTGCAAGAGAATCAGTTAGAAAATGTAAGTTAATAAAAGGTGCAGTAGCGTGTGTATGAGACTGGTTGTGCCACCTGGTGACGGATGCGTTCTCGGTGCTGGTCGTTCATTAGACTCTCCATCGTGGCATTTTCTTCTCGTTTTCGTACCAGTCCTTCTCGCCGCTCCAGGATATGCTGCCGCCTACAGGCCATGGGTGTAATTACTTGTTGAGTAACTGTGTAAATCTTATACACATACTTATACACAGTATATATATATATATATATATATATATATATATATATATATATATATATATATACGTGTATATATATATATATAATATAATTCTGAAATAATAAAACATTAAAAATTAATACTATATATATATATATATATATATATATATATATATATATATATATATATATATATATATATACAATATACTATTATAGTATTGTTTTATGATATATATTTTGATATATATATATATATATATATATATATATATATATATATATATATATATATATATATATATATATATATATAGTATATATGTGTGTATACACACACACACACCACAGCACGCACGCACACACACACACACACACACACCACACACACACACACACACACACACACACACACTAAGCCCACTATGGTATATAGACATTGGTTTCTAGTACCCAAAGTACCCGGGTAATTATCAATACCTCTTGGCAGATGTTTTATTGACTACCATATTGACTTCGCAGAAACAAACAACTGCATGAATACTATCATTTTACTTTGTTCGTAATAACTTTGTATGCAGTAATGTCACTAGCCAAGTACTTGCTCACACAGTCGAAGGACCTGGCAAAACGTGGCATGAATAAAATTTGGCTCAGTCCTTGAAATGGAAGACTATTCCAAATTCGGTCAACCGTGAGTCCGTTAATTCTTTATTGACATAATTATTTAGAATAAAATGTAATGCACAGGAATAAGTTGGTTACACAACAGAGTCCTACCTGAAGTCTCTTCGCTGGTCATCCTTCATTTCTTTATCCGCATATCGCAACCCTAGGACTTCCCCAATCTCCCTCCCTTCTCCCTGTTTCTCCGGCTTTTGTTGTGATGGGGGATGAGGGGCAAATCCATTCAAAGGGTCAGCAGTCTTGTAACGAGCGAATGTGTCAACATATTGACCCATGGAGTGGACCCATTCGACTGTGGATAAACAGAAATAACACGAATGAATACGATCGGATGGTAGTTTGTCACACATTGTTAATGTCCTTATGTAAAAATAGCCACAATGTGCAATGTTGTGGGGCATATCTGACATGGCAATTATTTTAAAATTATTATGGCACATAATTATTCATTACATTCTGCATATGACATGTTTTTTGTTAAAAAACCAATTTCTTCACAAATATATAATGTCATATCTAATCATCTGTGCCTCAATTAATACATATTCAAATTAAACTGCTTTATGTTCTATAGTGTGTGTTCAATTTATATATTTTATAACAACATTAAAACCGTTTTCAAAACAGGAAGTGAGACAGATAGTTAGAGTTCTGATAATTTGCTACTCATCACAGATCATGCAATAAACATGTAATAATAAGAAGAACACTTATATACCAGCATAAATCTAGATAACATCCATTTGTAGGTGTTGTGAGTACATAATTATGTATACCTGTACATATCAGAATCCTCCCTGGTATTCATAAGTTACATAAAATAAATAATATGAAATTAGTTAAAGTAAATGACAATAAATAAAATATACACCAAAAATAGTAATAAATGATAAATAAATAGGTTACGGCTAAAGGTAATTATTAAAATAAATGGTATATTGATAATAAGTGAATGAAGACATAGTGTAAAATATACACACCTCCCGTTTGTCCCATCTTTGGCTGACGGGTCTCCAGCGGTACGGGTGGGACAGACCCTTCATATGGACCATATCTGTATGGTCCATAGTGATTTGACTCCAGCAGTGATGGTGCAGGGGCCTGCTTCCAATACTTCCATGGGGGGCGTCCCGCGGAGAACGGACGTCTGTCTCCACCCCGACTGAGGGGTCGGTGGTCATAAAACAGTGACGAATCCGTCTCCACGCCAACATCCCTCGTATTCCAATCTGGGATGTCAAGGTCATCGAGGTCATCAAGGTCGTAATCCGTGACGAGCGACCCTAATCCGCTATCGAGTTTGTCATGTTCCCGTTCTTCGTCGACGTCTTTCGGGAGGCTCTCAAAAGTGACGGATTTGTCAGATTTTCGCAGGCTCGATTCACGCAGTGTCTCCCTTTTCTTCAGCATTCTCTCTTTCTCTCCATCTTGGATTCCATTCAGCATTGCCTCGTGCTGCTCAAGTAGTCCGTTCACCTTCTCGTACAGTTCCATCTTTGTCATGTCGGTTCCAGGAATCACGTTATCCATGTCGTCACATTTCACGACACTCGGTTTTGGTTGATGTTTGTAGAAAATCGGGTATTTCGGAGTGTAATAAGGGTATCGATACAATCGTCTCCCTGGGAATCCCACCGGGCCATCATGTGGCACCCATGTGGGTGCATATTCCTGATACTGCTCTGGGTTTGCAATTGGGCCTGAAGTTGGGTAGCCGGGGTAGTTTTCCTCAGGGTAACAGTCCTGGTCCGCAAACTCTCGTCGAACTTTCTGGGGAAGTTGCAACTCAAATGTGATCCTTTGATGGAGCAATGGGGGGATCCAGGCCGCGGTGTTATGGGTAACTGTTGCTGTGCGGCCATTGTGGAAACTCACCACCAGTTCTCGGTCCAGGGGGCCACCTAGGGGCAAAACGAAGCACCATATCAAAATGTGTCTAATTAAAACAGACAAATGATCGATGTATATATGGAGTAAATATATTTATGTGTAACTGTATATGTAAAATGCATAAATAATTTTTTTTTTAAAGAATATATAACAATTACAATAAAAACAATTAATATAATTATATAAATTATAATTTAAAATATTATATATTTTAAGGTATTAAATCAAATGGAGTAATCAATCAGTTATTAACTGATAATAACATATTGTATGTATATCACACTATATATATATATATATATATATATATAATATATATATATATAAATTTCTTTATAATTATATCATATTATAATATATATATATATATATATATATATATATATATATATATATATATATATTGTATATATATAATATATATAATATATATAATATATATATATATATATATATATATATATATATATATATATATATATATATATATATATATATAATATATATATATATATACATGTATATATATATATATATATATATATATATATATATATATATATATATATATATATATATATATATATATATATATATATATATATATATATATATATATATATATACATGTATATATATATATATATATAATTATATATATATAATTATATATATATATATATATATACAGTAATAATATATATATAATTATAATTTATGCTATGCAATATTGAAAGTTAAAAAATACATATATGGCATACGTGGATTGATTATTGTGCAAGCAGTAGAAAGGTAATTTCAAAATTGCTTACATGGCTTCATAATATTAGGAGTGTGTGAACAAGAACAATAGAGAAATATTATTATTAAAAAGCAGGACTGTAAAAGCACAAACCTGTTGATTCCCTTTTTTCCTGGCCATCAATAACCACCCCTGGAGCATACTTTTCACCCTCAGGCTCCAGTGGGGCGAGAACTTTGTCCGCGGGGAGGATGGAGTGTCTGAGAGCATCGTCCTGGGATATGATGTCATGCACAAATGTCTCCTGGTACTGTGTCACTTTGTATTTCCCACGTTTGCATGCGTCAAATTCCACCAGAAATTTGTTGACCATAACCTGTGGATAAAACATACAAAGAAAACATTACATGATATTAAGTTTAATATGCTATTTGGTTGTAATCATAAATGTGTTAAACATTTGACTAATTTTGCTTATAAGGGAAATGTTTGAGAATGTATTAGCATACCAACTTGTCCTGTGATAATGTAGTAACTTTTATGGAAATTAAATTGCCAAAACAGATACATATATATGTGTTTTTCTCTTGTATTCTCTTAATTTAATATATTAACATAATTTATATTTAACACACACACACACACACACACACACACATAATTATTATAAATACATATCGAAGACATTAAGCAGCACAATTACGTCTGCAACAAATATGGATGGAGAACAATGCATATTACTGTCCTATACCATATAGCCAATAATAGCTTCTTACGACGTAAATAATTCAGATTCTGACACATACTAGAACACCAGATAACAGTAGGAGTACTGTAAATATTTAATAAATCAATTAACTCACCTGACTTTTCACTGTCCCAATGTAGAAATAGCCATCATCTTGGCGTCGTGCAAACACCTTCGTGCCAATGAGAAGTGACCCTGCGCCTGGGGCAAATGACTCCTTCACATGACCCGTGTCGAGTTTTGCATGGGCATGGGCAGGGCGATAGCGCGACCAGCCATAGTAGGGGTAGAAATGACCATACGTGTTGTATGGGTAATTGTAGTACGGATACGGAAGGAAGGGGTTATGCAGCAATGGATATGGCACAATGGGCGAGGGGGCAACCACAACTGTGTCAGGAATGTGATCCACCGTCGCAGAGATGCTGCAAAGTTTTTGATTGGACGGGTACACCGCGCCTCCCGATGTGCGAATGATGCGTTCGGCTGTCGTGTCTGCTCTGTACACTGGCGGTGATCCGCTCTATCGATCCATGTTGAGCGATGGTGATCATGTGGAATGATCCGTATGTCTCCATCGCTAGATCCTGAAGGAATTCAGTTGCTTCCGCATCTGGCGTGCCGTCCTGAATGTAGAAACAGTGCACAGGGCGGTTCCGTGAGGCATATGCAACATGATCCAGAATCTCAACCGGACTCTGATCAGGAAGTCCGTCAGTGACAAGATAGATGGCGTCACAGTCTGGGTCACTAAATGCAGTAAGGAGGGCGTCGAGGGTATTCGTGCCAGTTTTTGGTGCCAGTTTCTGGATCCACTGTCGGGCCACGGCGGCGGTTTGCGGTGTGCATTTGACCATTCGGTCAGACCACTGAGTGACTTCCGTGTTGAAATCTATCAAGTTGAATTTTGACTCATTTCCACTGAGTGCACGGTCTTGAAGTGCCTCCAGAAGATGCTCCTTGACAGCATCCAGTGCATTGTACATACTGCCTGAAGTGTCAATGCAGAAGGTCACATTTCTCTCGTGGATTTGACCAAACAGAGTCGGTTGTTCCTGTTGTGACATCATTGCTGAGGTCATGGTTTCCAACCTGCCAGCTTCTAGTTGCGATGGATGTTCATCCTCTTCTTCACCTTCGTGCTGAGGTGAATCAAGTACACCTGTTGCAGACATTTGTGAGCACACTACGTCAACCTGCATAAAATAATGGCCTCCGTAAAATAACACTGTTTGTCAAGCAATACATTAATGCATGAGTGATTACTCTGTGTGTGTATGTGTGTTTCTTTGTGTGTGTGTGTGTGTGTGTGTGTGTGTGTGTGTGTGTGTGTGTGTGTGTGTGTGTGTGTGTGTGTGTGTATGTATGTATGTATGTATGTATGTATGTGCGTGCATGCATATGTGTGTTCATGAAGTTCTATAACTTCATTTGTATGAAAATATAAATAGCACATATTAATGCAAATAATAAATATTACATAAAAATATATCTCTCTCTGACTGACTGACAACACAATAATGTCTTTTAAATAGTTGTAAATTATACTAATTGTAGTTATGAAATATGCCCTTTTAGGTTTCCCTAAACATAGACTTAGTTAACACTTATACAGATCCTTTTCTGGCTTGTATCAGGCATTCCTGCCGTTTTAAATTGTGCCAGCTCTATCTTTAACATTACATTGTCATTGCGTTCAGGTTGTACGTGGATAACACGCAGAACAGTGAAACATCAGTCGCAGACAAGATAGTTGGGTAATACAAACCGGATTCTAGCTTACGCAATGAATGCCGATCGATACCGATGACTGGGCATCCAAATTATAGGTGTCTAACGTTGATCACTAACAATAATTAACTCGTCCTCGACGTGGATGATGGAAGCGAGCACCTGTCAGGGCACCTATATGTCGTTCGCGAAGTGGACAATAAGAACAATCCGTATACATGCCGATTCTGGCACTTACCTGCACTGCATGGGTTTGTAGTTAATCCGTGCGCCCCTTAAGGCAATGTTTCAATCAGAGCGATGCTGAGCGCGATTTGTTTACTGTCGCCATAACAATGGTGTTTGACCCTGTTGTTATGGCAAGCGGCCATAAATGGTCAATGCCCGATGGGAAATCTGTTTTCTAAATAAATCGCTGTACTGATTTTATAATATTTCCACTGTAAACACTTTTTTGCTTGCATTATTAATACCTACCAGTATCAAAGTTTGAGAAAATGTATGACATTAATATCACGGTTCTCACCAGCCTTGACCTTGTGTGAGACGGATTCAGAGTAAAATTGCAAGATCGTGGAAGCGATCTTGTTATTTGCAAAATGTCTGTATTCGCCAGTTTGCGCAACGCCCCAAAGTTATTAGCAACAAGAAATGTTAGAAGAGTAATACCAATCCGTCGGTCGCACGATGATGTGTAAGTAACACATTTGAGTAAACGTAATGTTCCCTCATTCCATGACATGTCATTGAACAAGTCCTATATTATCGCTCAAGCAAATTTTATCTTGTAATCCAATGAAAAAACTCGAGGACAGCGAAACTTGAGTAATTTATGGCATTGATTTACAGAGAGTCTAACATTTCTAATTTAGTATTACGCAATTTCATATAGTCAGAGATACGATCATGGTAAAAGCATAAATATAATATTTATTGGTAACTGAATTACCTGAAAGACTTCGTCTAGGGCCTGGGTCTCTAGGCCCAGCGGCTAGGCAGGTTTACCGGCGTCTGAGCGGTCTGACTAAGACTAGTCAAACGCCACGCGTACGGTCTAGTATGACTAAACCACAGTCATTATAGTCTTGGGTTAGTAACCCGTATATGAGTAGACAAGCTGGCCACATTTAATAATTTTTTATTAATCTAATCAAGATATCTATATTTAGAATTTACTGTCATGTGATTGATTTGTAATTACTATTCAACAACACATGGATTTGTGTTAATATTTAAATACATGTCAGTGATAAAGATATGTCTTCAGATATGACATGCTTTATCATACAGGATGGTGGACGATGATGGGGAAAGGCATAATTAATGTCGTTATGATTTTGGTACGAGAGAATGGTTAGTAGGGTGTATACTTTTGACATAATATTTATTCTATTATTAACATTATTTTATTAGAGGTAGCAGGGGTAGAACTACCCGCTAGTTCGTACACTAGTAAAGATAAGGGCGGACTAGTAAACCTGCCTAATAACTAGTCTGGTTGTCTAGTAAAGGTCAATGTGTCATCCACCCCACGCTATATCAATAAATCAAGTCTTCATAGTCACAGTGACCCCAACCCATCCCCAGGCTGGGTGGGTGTAACTAAATCCCAAGTCATTAAAACATTGTTTGGCCAGTGAGCAACTGGCTACAGCAGCTTCCTTTACTGATAAGTGATGACATAGCCACCAGCTATGAACTTATCTGGGCATTATTTGTAAGATTAATTGTTCTTTTTGATATCAATAATTTTCTAGTGTGATATTTTTATTTTCCATTAATACAGTCCAGTAGAGCATTTTTTTCATAACACTAATGTGAGGTAAATTTCCAGAATGATTATAGAAAATTCACAATGGTAGGGTGGTACTACCGATCAATGAGCGCAATTGGCGGTCTTTTTCAGTTACGCAGTTTTTTTTAATACAGATCATATCTTCATCCCTTTATGGAAACTGCATTGTTATTTAACTGGGGTTGCAACATGTACTATTTTTTAGTTTTAAAACAAATTGGAACGACTAAAATTTGGATTGTTTTTATATTTTGGCAGACTAGTAATCCTTTTGGCGGACCAGTAAACTTTTGACTTTACTAGTCCCGCTGTCTAGTAAAATAAATGCCAAGTTCTACCTCTGGGTAGGAATCTGTGGGACTCCTACCAATTTCCTCTCAGAATTGAAGTCAGAATACAACAGCACTGACTCGCGGTGTTTGTAGGTGGACGTACCGCCAGCCTGTGAAGAAACCAGGCAAGGTGCCGACGATCATGGCAGAGACCCTGATGGCGGGCATGTGGTACTGGATGTTCTATCACCTGTGGTATGAATGGGGCCACATGGTCGTAAGTAACACACAGTGACATAGCTATTCAAATACTGTGACGTACTTAGAATTATGTACCTCGCTGATTTGTTATATTAAATAATAATAACCATACCCCCATTTAATCACTAATAAATTTTGTTCGATTCCCAGAACAATTTCAATGTACCACTCTAGGTGGCAGCACTTCCATGTGACCATTCACTAGGTGGCGCTACACACCGACAACGTTCTAGCATGTCATTCTGATTTCTGAGTTGCATATTCACGTTTTGATCAAATATTTATGGGTATCATGAGTTTAAAGCAAGTTATGACTTTGATCAAACATTGCAGATAACTAGCATTTGGGAAGGAGGTTATGTGTGCAATTTACAGTTGTAATAGACAAATATAGGCTCACCATGTGCGTGACACAGTATAACCATCTCAATAGATTGGCAAGTGAATTAAGTGATTAAAAGCTTCAAGATGTTTGCAAAAAGCTAGTAGTAATTAATACCACACTAACATTTTATATAATTTAGGTGAAGTTGGAAATGTTACCACTGAATTTTGAATCTAATTACATTGGTAGAAATTAAACTATAATTATGTAATTAATATTCATTTTTGGCTTTGGAGATCACTGTCACAGTGCCATACGCTGCTCGTAGAGTGTATGCATATTTGCGCAGGTACACTTAGAACAAATATGGGTTGCTTTCAATAGTAAAGTACACAAACTAATGTCATATGAGACCACATTACTAAACCCTTATTCTCGTTGCTGGGAATGCCTTACATCACATTTTTGTGTGATCTATGCAGTTTTATTGTTCAAGAACGAATTATTCACACATCTTTCCATTTGCAGGGTCATTTTGATTACCCAGATCCTTCAAAGTGGACGGATGCAGAACTTGGAATTCCATCTGATTCGGACGAGTGAAACAAGTGGAAACTGTACTGTAGATGGATGTTGACTCTTTAGAAATGACTTTGGATACAATCACAAAGACACACTACCAAACAAAATGCACAGACGTCACGAATGTCTGGTTTTGATTGTGTCTGTATAATGGCTGACAATGCTTCATCTTGTTCTGTGAGGTGTATCAACCAGTGACTAATACAAGTATGTATACGACCAAATGTGTTTGTTAACAACAAATCTCGACTTCTATGTGAAACGTCATTTTAGCCACACTGCAATTGATATACAAAGACTATTCTTACACAAATGTCCACCACTGTCTATAGCCGTTGCTAGGATACAGCACTGGATGCTATATAAATAACATAATTTTCTCAATAGTTTGTCCATGACTTCAAAGGGAGTCTGGTAAGAAGTGGAAGGTTGGTTCTAAAATGGATGTCTGTCTTTAAAAAAATGGTTGAGGATGGACTCTCAAAAATGCATCCACCCAAAAAAACAGATAATAACAAAAAAATGTGTTACCTATATTCTCGAGAATTACAACGCAACATACTCAATACCAGAATCATTAGACAAAATCGTGAACAGGGATGTGGAGTAGACGTCATTAGACCACGTGATTAGACCAAAGGTCCAAAGTTTGAGGCAGGAATGGGATTCCAAACAAACAGGCTTATATCTTGCGTTGTTTTATCAAAGGTGGGTATACTTTTATAAGAGGTTGATACCATTGGCACACATTCTCAACAGCAAAGGCAACGTTTTATAATGTTTACACATACATACAGACATTGACTTGAAGAAGTACTCTTTAGTTACAACTGTTTCCGTGTAGATTACAATGAATTTTTTGTATCGTCACATTCCCTGTTGTTCAAGGATGGTTGTGCTTTCTTGATTCTACTGGTTTTGGCCTTCTATACTATGAGGTGACAACAACTGTGATCGAGGTGTGGAATGATCAGCATAATTACTGCATTATGTAAACGAAAATTTCTTGTGTCATGTGGCCATATGCATGACAGCATTCAGTTTGGCCGTGTCACACATCACATGAAGCGGGGGTTCAGTAGGCAGTCAGCTGTGAAGACGATTTTTTTCTGTCGACAGATTTTGTCGTTGCCCGATTCGTGGTTGTCGACAAAGATTGCCCTTTCGGCGACCTTTGTTCCACGAGCGTGGACCGGATGTTGGCCTAAAACGGGTCGCTTGAGAACGTGTTTTTGCGCTTCCTCACAGCCAGTCGCGTGTCCCCGCATTCCCATCTCGCTCTTGAAGTGCCGTTTGCACTTCGGGTTGCCCGGGCACAGTAACTCCGGCATCTCGATGGTACGCTGCAGCCAAGGCGACGTAATTGATTTTCGCTCATCAGCTAACTGAGCTAAGACGTATTTTAGGAGAACTGGTGTCGGAACGTAATAAACATTGGACGACCTTGGCTATGAAACGGATCATCAACACCACTCCGTTGTTGGATCAAGACATTGTAACAGAGGGGGAGGGGGAGGGGGAGGGGCGGCGTTCAACATTTTCGAAACCCACCGGAAAGACGCATCCAGTTGCATAACCCCTGAAGCATGCCAAAACCCTTTAGGGGTGCCGAAAGACCTCGACATGCATACCTTGACTCGACAAACATCCCCACATTCATACTCAGACTTATTGGAGGGGCAGAATCATATTAGAACACAGTTGATTCCTGTTCATTTCTTCATTCCAATGTTGTTATAAATTGGTGGGAAAACCACAAACGTGAGTATACCTACATTGACTACGACACTATTCACATGGCTTACCATACCTGTTATCGTGGATCCACGGCGTATTACATAACTGCATTTGTTATCACACCATCTTTGGTAAAAGGCGGCCTGTGTCTTGTGGCGTTCTTGGTTTTTCCTGGTCACGTGTTTTAATGTGACGTCATCCGATTTTATTACTGGTGGAATAGAAATATAGGCGAAGCAGTCATAATAAAAAAGCAAAAATAATACTTTACGTAGGTCTGATTATTGTGATGTCTTGTTCGCATTCTGGGTAAAATAATTTGATCGCATTGATTAAGGAAAGCAGAAGAACGTCACAGCAATGATTGTGACGTGAATGCCAATAAACACAAAAGAGCGTTGATAAACCTGTCACTTCACGCACACAGACGTACGTATGACGTTGTTTATTGTTTGCAAGTGTAGACTTATTTACATTCGTGAGTATCAGCTGACCCTTACAAATGCCAGCCTGTGCTGCTTGTGTTCTTCTGTTTCGCAGAATCTGTGACTATTCAGCTATAAATAGGTACTGTTTTCTCGGTTTTGTAACCTATGATAATCGTTGGGTCACCTCTGACAATAATTTCACAATCTGTTTTCACCTCTGCCTGAGTTTCTTTGCATGCCGTTGGTATAGGGGTCTACAGTCCAAATCTCGCACGCACAGAGTGGGATACTGAGAACAGTGGCTGGCTGTATATACAAACAGCATTGGTTGGTACAATACTTCGGTCTTTTTTGTACTGACGGTGAATCCAAAGTTCTCACATGAGGCAGAGAGCACATCGATATTGCGCTGCATTTCTGCTACGTTTCCAGTATTCAGCGCGCAGTCGAAACCTGTCAACGTGGATCTTGGTGTAGGTCTGAATGCGTCGTACACTGGAGAGATTGACCTATTCGATACGTGATGCCTATGCAAGGGTCACTCTCACTGAAGGCAGCAATAAACATAGCTGAAAGCATTACTATACTGAATAGGGTCGGCCCCAGCACGCATCCTTGTTTTACTTCGTTTATGACAAAGAATGTAGCAGAGATCTCTCCGTCATGAATGGCATGAGCATGCATACGGAATTGTCGTGCCATTGTGCCATTTGCAAACTGGCTCATGATTTGCTACTAGAGAGTCCCCAACGACTGACCGTGTCGAACGCATTGGAAAGGTTGACAAAGGTGGCGCAGAGGGCAACGTTATGTTCCTGCCATTTTTCTTGCAGCAGGCGGGCCGCAAATATCACTTCAGTAGTTCCCCGTCCATCCCTGATGCCGCACTGAATTTCTGATAGAAGACACTGCTCGTGAAGTAGAATGGGCGTATACTATAATGTACTCTTTTTTATATAATTATTTACTTCTTTATTTAGACATTCAATATGTATTTATTAATTATTTTAGTCTTATTGCTATTAGTATATTAAATGATACATATTCATGTATTTTTCATTATTAAAAAATAAAATACTTTATTATTAATTACAAAAAATACATAAAATGGTAGAATTGCTATACATTGTATTGCAATTTTACAATTATATGTATTTTAACATGTTTTGAAGCGCCACGAACAACACTGGATGTGGCGCTGTATGAAATGTGTAATATCTTGGGTTGGATTGTAGATGCTGTTATAGGCAGCTGCCTTAGTTGGGGACATGTTACCGTAGTATGCTCTTTGGAGCTTAATGTTTTTCATCGATAATTTTTGGGGTCGATTGTCTTGAAAGCATCGAAGTAGACCATATCATGGAAGGAAAATCAGCTGTTTTCAGTCAGTGTTCTCAGTGGTCTGAACACTTTCTCTTCCGTTTCGTTTATAAACAATTGCCTGATGTTGTACTTCTTGAAACGAGAGATGTTCAACCGCATCGATATCTTCTTTCCTGCGGCTGGATCTTCATGCGCATCTTGGAGATGACGAATCTGTGGACAGCCCAACAGTCTGCATCACGAATCCTCTTGGCCACCCGTATATTTTGAATCCATTAGAGTAACGTCATCATCAGGCACGATAGAAGGAGGGAGAATGAGTGCGAGAGGGAGAGAGGGGGAAGGGGGAGAGTAAGAGGTACAGAGAGGGAGGGGAATCAATCAGATGCCAGTGTTGAGCGTGGATGCGTCCAAATAGTTATGTTACTGACTGGAGGATGACGACTTGGTGGATGAGTAGATCCCTGCTGCTACACTCTCAACACCTTTAGATGCTAGTAATCTAGTTTAAAGAAATTCGTCTTTCATGTATAGTTTTTACATAGCGGTTCCGAAATCTACACGAAATAGAATAATATGTGTAACACACACCTGTCATTCTCTATGGCAGACAAAACAGCTATGAAATAAGTTAGAGCATTTTATACATCTTTACATGTGCAGTTAACAACAACTCAATCAAATGTAAATGTTTTATTTGTTCCCATTTAAAAGAAACGATGCGTGACATAATGTGACGGTAATGTGAAGACATTAATGTTACGGTGTAACGTCTTTGCGACGGGGCCTATTCCGTATCTTCTGGTGGACGTCTTGTCCAATGAGCGCGCTATACGTAACGTTGACAGAGACGGTGTTGGCCACACAACATACACAAATTAATGTTTTGCAGTTTGATGAAAAAAACGTTGCAACGCGTAAACAACTGTACAATGGCGCTCATGTTAAGATACCACGTCTCAGTTATCAGGAAATCACCTGAGACACGTCAGCAACAAACGACTTTCCAAAAACAGCGCCAATGTCAACACAGACACAGATAGTGTCACGAAAATCGGAACCATATATTTCCGAATTACCCGTTACGAGTTAAACCATGTCATCTTCGGTTGCGGGTTGTAGATGATCAAGCCCTGGCGGCATATTTTGTCGTTGCCAATCTCGTGGTTTTCATTGAAGACGACGACCTCCGCCATTTTTGTTCCAACCCGATAGTCCGGGTTTGACGGCGGACGCTTGAGGAGCAACTTGGCGGCGTGCTCGCAAGCGAGAGCGTGTGCCTTCCAGCCGCCGACGTACTTGAAGTGTCGCTTACACGTCGGGAAGCCCGGGCAACGTATCTCCGGCATATCGGTCCTCGATACCAGCTGAGAGGAAACATAAATAAGTGTTATTTTGCAATACTGACTGTGGCTTCAAGGTTTCCGTTGATTTTAAAGGGAGGGTTTTTTTTTATTTAATATTTCTTTCTTGTGATTTCAGCATGCATGTTGAAGGTTTACTGCCTTTTGTGTTTTGTTACTTTATTAAGGTCGGGACAATGTTCGCAATATGAACGATTCCGTCTGCACCGCGTTCAAATGCCGAGGCGAGCAGCATTAGCTGCAATACTCTTTGACGTTTAACATTCCCACGTTCTAGACAGTTACGAATTACTGCGCTGCCGATTCTGATCAGAGCTGACACCCTCCCTAGAGTCACATATAGCCTACGTGGCTTGTCTCTGTATTTTATTTTAATTATATGACTCGCATTAATGTCAACAAGCAAATCAATCCGATGTAAAATGTGAATACTTGCAAACAATGTAGAGTCGATGGCATTAGTATAGGGCGTACCTACTACTACCTACAGGCAGAACCGCGACTGGATTGTTTATATCTGCGAAGAGCAAAAAGTCATTGGAACACCCCTAATATGAGTCGTGTTGTTGCAAACGGGACGGGTTGGCATTGTTAGCTCATGTGCCATATCTAACCTTGGTAGTTGGCTGTTTCTTACCAGTTTGTTGTTTCCAGTGTCAAACATGAACTTTACTTCACTGTTGCAGCCGTTAAAGTTTTCACATAAAAGGTACACTGTGGTAAAAGAAATCAATTATACTTACACTTACGTCGGTGTATGTCGTGCTGTCCTGTGTCCGCTGACTCGTCCGGGTTATGTTCTGCTAGCGTTAGTACTTAGCGTCGACTAGTGGACCGACGTCCGTACTCGGTAAACGAACGGCGACATTCACCTGGCGACTTGTTTGCTTCTAGTAACCGCCCCCAGGCCCGTGTTATTTCAGTCAGTTGATGCTGTTGCCACTGCACAGACAAACGCTCACTGTTTGTCAAAGGCCGATCGATTTCTAGCTGTTTTATTCGTCATTAACAACAGACGGGTTTGAAATATCGCGCCAATCGACTTCCTGTCGTGAACAACGTAACGCGATATGATTATTCACGAGGTTGAATGATATTCCCATTCACAGTAGGCTTTTAGTGACGACGATTTCTGTCCCCACATTAAGCGTAATGGTTTTCTGAACGCTTTCAAATGTTTAATGTCTGACAATTACTACACGTCACAATTCGGTATTACTCACTCGTTAGTCTATGACGTAGTTGGTCTCCACGTTAGAGACGTCGCAAGCTTTTTCGTAAACAAGGGTCCAGGTAAGAGGTTCTCTTGTAAGAAAGCGAGGAATAACTTGGTTTCTGGTGCCGAGTTCTACGCCTAGGCTTATGCTCTCCACTCGTAGCCTGCTTATGTGGTAAGACAAATACATAGGATAAAATAGGCTTATTGTAATAACTTATTATTTCTCCAGATGTCTGATTCTATTAGGACAGTCAGGAAGACTTGTAGAAAATCGATACGCCAATAAATCATGGTATGCACTGTTACAAATCAGTGTCGTTGACGTTTTGTTCAACTCTATGTCTAAAGGAATGATTCAAGAAGGGCGACACATTAGTAGCGGCAAACTATAGGCCAGTATCACTCACATCAGTTTGTTGCAAACTGTTTGTACATTATCACCTACAGCAAGGTAATAGACTACCACCAATATAATGGAGTATCTTGACTCTAATAACGTAATTTAGACTACCAGCATGGGTACAGGAATAAGCACTCGTGTGAGATACAATTAATCGGTGTTGTGGAACGCATTGGAAAGAGTACAGACCAGGGCCATCAAACTGATCTTCTAATACGGTACTTTTCTAAGTCTTTTGACACCGTGCGATGGTGTAGTCAAACATCTGGAGCTGGATTTCAAACTAACTTACGGACAGAAAACACAGTAGTAGTAAATGTCGACTTATCGGAAGAAATGACAGTCGAGTTTGGGGTACCACAAGACACTGTACTGGGCCCACTGCTTTTCTGTTGTACGTCAATGATCTAGCGGAAGGCGTCACCGCTAACATCCGGCTTTATGCTTAATTCGCTGTATCCACGTGTTTGTGGTCTTAGTGACTGTTATATGTTTAACATATGTTAGCCTTGACGCATGTGTGAATACATTATACCGGTAACAAAACGAGAAAGCAACTCAATCACATCTTTAATTTTCCCTGAGTGATGACCCCATCATCTACACATGATCAAGCATTACGTATTACGTACAGACTAGAACCACGCACTGCACCAAATAATACGTTTCGGTACTTGCCACCAGAAAAATAGAATCTTTCATAATAAATATACCTGTATATGTACACACATATTTCTTTTCGTATGCAAAAGTGTTATCTAATGGTGTGTTTATGTTGTCAGAAAGGGCCAAAGAAACAGGGACGAAGCTAAATCACGTATCAGTACGTTATGTTATCGTAAGGAGGTATGAAAACAATGATATCTTATAGATGCACGGCATGCCGAATGTACGTAAGTACGTTATTGCTGCTAAATCTATACAGAAGACGTCGACCAAGAAACATCTGACGCTGAGAACTCGAGGGAGACACTAGTAGGATGGGCTACACACGCAGATGAAAAAATACCCCAAGACAGAGGGCACTGGAAAACTGTTTTGGCGGACTATGCCCCATATGGGGTGACAGATATAATTGTAAAAAATGCTATAAACACCTAACATACAAGTCTTACAGAGAACACTCCCAATTCGCGTCAGCCTCTTTGAACTTCACGTTCTGTCGTTTCTGAATGCGCCGTTTCGCGATACTCAGTCCGAGCTCGGCGCCAGTCTGCGCGTTCAACTCCGTGTGCGTCGCCGTCTTGGGTCCCTTACAGATCCCGAGGTGCCGCTTCAGGTGGAAGCTCGTCGCGAACGACTTGTGGCACTTGGCGCACGCGAACTCTCGCACGCCCATGTGCACCTTCAGGTGCCGCTTGAAGTTCTCCTTCTTCCAGAACACCTTCGTGCAGTTGTCGTGCGTGCAGTGGTACAGGCGCTCGCGCGTGTGCATGTACGCGTGCTGCTTGACGTCGGCGGCGCGCGCGAACATGCGCTCGCAGAAGAGGCACTGCAGTCGCTTCTCGCCCGTGTGTGTCAACTGGTGCATGTCGAGGTGAGCCTTCTGCCGGAACGTCCGCTTGCAAAGCTTGCACGCGAACTTGCGCTCTCCTACAGACAGAACACGTGCGCTTAGTCGTGTGTGTTGCCGAAATTCCCATCTCGTAAGAGTTTTTCGTTATGACAAAAACGCAAGGGGAAGTTGTCAGTGTAAAATGGATGCGGTTATGTTTGTTGTAGACGTCTGTTCTGACATACTTACTTATCCTCTTCACACCCAGTGAGACATAAGACTACAACAATACTCCTCCACACCTTCAGCCTGCATCCTCAGCAAGTTGAGGTTAGGCCGTGTTTGGAAGAAGAAATAATGTAATCTACATATTTAACCGTTATCAACATCGTTGGTAAAGGCAAAGCTTGACGGAAGCATCTAGCATAATTGTGACTTAAGCAAACTGCAACGTACTGGATACATAAACTGTTCAAAGTGACGTCTTTTTCGTACATGTGACGTTTAGTCACTTACCTAAACGGTTCTTTGTAAAAGCACATACAATTATATTTCTACGGCAGAATATTTCTGTTATAACTAATCACAAGAAACCTCCACAATTTAGTAAAACCCAGGAATGTGTAGGTTACAGAAACAACAGGAACCAATAGGCGCGACGAACCGACCTGTGTGCAGGCGTAGGTGCATCCTCAGGTTGCTGCCGTCCGTGAACTGCTTGCCGCAGTACTGACACTTGTGCGGCTTGACGCCCATGTGACTGAGCATGTGCGTGTTGAGCTTGGAGGCGCACGTGAACGCGTGCCCGCACAGCTGGCACTTGCAGCGCCGTCGCGTCATGTCCGGGTGGGCGTAGCGCACGTGCTGCTTCACGGAGTTCATGTCCGGGAACTGTTTGCTGCACGTCGGACACTTGAAGAAGTCTTCCGGGCGCCACGCGACGCCTGCGACAGAACGATCGGCGGGGTGAACGTCAACCCAATCAACGTGTGTGTGTGTGTGTGTGTCGTGCGTGCGTGTCGTGTGTGTGTGCGTGGCGTGTGTGTGTGTGTGGTGCGTGCGCGTGCTTGCATCCATGTCAGCTTTGAACGTATAGGCCTGAGATGTTGTATGTAATTTGGCGGGTCCATTGGGATGGTTCGTAGGTTTAGGCATTTCCGAATTTCGTTCGAGGATGGAAAACGTAGGAGGCTCAATATTTCAAAAGGTTGTACAGTGTACATGGAGTTTCAGTCATAGAATTTCATGTTTTTCTACATAATTGAAAATGTAATTATCCCATGCAGAATTTGTTAATAGTTTTAAAGTTATTGAGGTTTGAAAAACGTCAGTGGTCAACACTGGACCAGGTCTACCTGTCACGGCCACTCATTTACTAGTGGCAGCCTCTTTAAGATATATGTCCTAGTTTTAGACGTGGGACCATCACAGCCATTCCAATCATCAGAGCTCTCTGAGGTGTTCATTGTACTGCGTTGTAATATGCATGTTATATTTAAATTTCATTGAAGAACAATCATTAACACTGCGAACACCACTTTGTGCTTAGTATACTTGTGAAGAGTACGCCTCTAATATACCTGTTCTAGTCTTAAGAGCATTATATTCAACCTAGAAAACAAGGAAAGAAAACCGTCCTTTGACATTCTCTCATTCTTCTCATTCAACGTGTGCCCCCTAGCAAAGACACAGACAGAAGACGTACCGAGCATTTTGGCATAGTCCCGCGCATACCAGTACAAGAGCTCCGTGCCAGGGTCGATGTCCTTACAAGTGACAAAGTAGATGTCATCCTGTTCTTGATAGACCATGACATTCTGCTCGGCGGAGGTACGTGCTCTCTTCACAAACATCAGCCAGTTGGACAGCTCCTCATTGCGACAATCCAACACCTACGGAGAGTACCACCAGAGACACAATCACACAAATACTGGCAGTGAGTCATCAGTCATTGCAAAGGAGTAGTCATTATGGACCGTCATTATTTATTGTAGTTGTGTCATGGTGAACTGGGGAATACGTTCTGATTTGAAATTCCATCATGTTAAGATAACACGGCTCAATAATTTTCATAGAAACCTGACCCATATTTTTATTTGGCATTGATAAAAGATATTGTTGACATTTTAATTTGTAAAATTAACCAATCTCCAAAACCAAAATCCGACCTCAAATCAAGTGACAATCCAGCCCATCTATGGTACTTATGACCCACCCATCCTGATAAACTGTGATCACATGTAATACGTATGGTTTTTGGTACTTAATACAAAAAAGTCTGACAAATTCTTAGTCATAATAACAAGTTTGAAAGACATTAAAAACAAGACTCACAAAATACGGCATCAACATAAAATTAGCATTGTTCTCTATGTTTCTGTCTTTTGTACGCACCTTCATACAACCGTATGCTTCTTGTATTACAGGAGCTAACACAATGATTCATCAGGTTACATTCTCTACGGACTGCATCATAACAACAATTCTGGTCATAATTCAACATTTGTGATTTTGAAATAAGAACTGTACAGCCATTATGTGGTGAATATAAACATTATATCGATACACTGGATGTCACGTGTCATTGGTCCACTAACCTGTGACTGTCGGCCGTCGTCAAACAGCTCCCACACGTACGCAGTCTCCGTTGGTCGTTCCAACTGCTCCTTAGTTGTCTTGTTGCCCAGTAGGGGGCCAAAGAGCGTGTGGCTGGCGACAGTCTCCAGTGCGATCACTCCTGCAAGGTCAGGGTACACCGTGTGACAAGGACAGACATCACTCAACTAGCTTTAAGTGTATACAAAATATAATAGTCGAACCAGCTACCAGTGTATTGTGATCAGTGACATTAGTGAAAAGGGCCCAATGATCATTATGGGTGCCCACTATCTTATTATTGGCATGACATGACATGCATTTTCATGACTGAAGAACAAAATTAATTGTTTAATATTATGCTTAAAAACAGACAATAGTCTTTTGAATCATGAATTTAAAAAAAATTAATCTGGACTTTTCCATGCCATTTTGAAAATTCCAGGTTTTCCAGGCCTTCATCTTTAACTAAAGGAATTCCATGTGTTTCTAAGATTTCACTACCTCGTGTAAACCCTGCGTGAGACCTACCCATGAAGTTAGGAGCTGTCTGGTTGTTGATTGCTCGCAGAGTCAACTGAGGTGGAATGCTAAGTCGAGCGCGACTGGGGATGTGACCGTCGGCAATGACAGCGTAGTTGGTCGCGTGTGTGGGACACCCGCTCTCTCCTCGGTACATCTTGTTGCAGTCCACACAATCTACAAGAACATTTTAATGGGCATGTTAATGATTCTTATTTTTATAAAATTTTATGAAATTGTATTTTTATAAATATTATATTATATTTTATAAAAAATATTTTTATAATTTTTTTATTATTATTATTTTTTTAAATTATATTGTAAGAAATTAACATACTTTAGAGCATAGTTTTTTAAACATATGCCATTTCGATCCATCAGCTATAGGTCTAGGTCCTGTATTTTGGAGCATATAAAACAGACAAGAGTCATATAAAATCAATCAAATAATAAATACAATAATATAATATATATATATATATTATATATATACAAATAGAATAAAAATAAATTTTTATTCTATTTGTATATATATATAATATATATATATATATATGTTATTTATTTATTGTATTTTATATGACTCTTGTCTGTTTTATATGACTCTTGTCTCAACCATCAAGACATATTCCTAATTGTTATATCTCTGTTTATCAATAATGGCAATATAACATCTACGTATCTGTGAAATTTACCGTGAATGGTAAATGTAGACTATGCTAATGTATGTATCGGTGACATAGCATCCTGCTTAATCCGTGCTACAGAAGAGCCAGTGTTTTAAATAAACATCATGGGAGAATTGTATGGACATTGTGGTCAGATCATTTAGCATCGCAGCATTATTGGAAAGAACCAATTGAACACCAAGTTAGGAGGAAGTACATTGGTGGTACATTCAGGAAACCGTAATCATGTTACAAGACAGGCACTGCCATGGAACCCACTGGTGGAAAAGGGAGGCCAAGATAGACCTGGTACAGATAGATGTATGCTGGGGAAATACCAATACCGGTAGGTGTACTTAGTACTTACATCGTCCCTTGTTGGTAGGTGCCCCATCGAGGGCGGGGTAGACAGGGATGTTGGCTGTCCTCATGATGACACTGTTCTGATTCACCTTACAGAGTCCTGTTGTCTTCACAGACTCGGGCTGTAGTACGAAGTCAAACACTGAAACAAAGACAGAATGTGAAAATTCATATTGTGACTAAGGGTCTTTTAAAATATTTTTTTTAAATAACTGTTGATGTAACTGATTCCAAATTATGCAATTAACCAGTCAACATTGTCCTCAGCTAAAAATAATTTCTCCATAATGCAGAAATATAAGTAAATGCGCATTTAGATATTGGTCAAGCAGATATGAAATAGCATATACAATACTTCGGAAAGAAATACACAACTACCCAAAGAGGTTTGCAAACCTGCTGTCACAGCTTGTTGGTTCTCCTGCGAGCCACAAGATGGAGCAAGTGTCTGGAGTGATGTCGAGGTGACAGAACCGAGTGGCAGTACAGTGTCATCCGTCGCCACCAGAGCGTTCATGGTGACATTGCCATGGGCAACGGGGTTGTCATCAAGTAGTGACGAAGGAGTGACATCACAGTCATCTGTGTCAGCCGTCACTACGTCGACCTCCTGAGCTGAGTTGGGGTTGTCTGGACTTGCCTGGGGGGAGGGGGAGGGCAGAGGGGGTGAGGGCAGGGTGTCTGGCCCCCCTTGCGATGGTGACATGCTGGTGCCTTCCTGTCAACATTCAGACAAGTTTAATTACATTTTATTTCGACATGTGTAAAATTATTAAATGTGTAAAATTATGTTCTACTTGTGTAAAAGTACAAGTACCTGGGGGAAGCAGAACCCTTACATAATTGAACATCAAATAACTGTACCTGAAGAAGACATAAATGCACTTTTACAAAATAAAACATGTACAAGATCTACATTTTGTTTAACCAACACGTTCTACAAAAATGGGCCAAAAGGCCCTGATGTCCTTTGGACTATATAGTGAGTTTGTAATTATGAATGAAATGTGTTTTGGTGAATCATAGTCACTATATTATAGTGTCTTCAGCATAATCACATAACTGGCATTTTCTCTGGCTATTCACATAAGATGACCAGAAACATAGCCAAATTGTGTGAATGCAGCAATAGGACTGGTCATTAGTGGTTTTAGTCAAGATGAAGTTATCTACTTCCATACCACTCAGCCAATCCAACGACCAGCATTCAGGCAGACACGGACAAAATATGGACATCCAGCTTTTTGGGAGGCTTGTGTACTATCCTAAGACATATCTATGCAAAATTAGAGAAAATGTAACAAAATTTGAGAATTTTTTAAACCAGTTTTGGGGCTTTCAGAATGATCCAATGAAATCAAAATGTCTAGCACATAGTAGCAGTGTCATAAGGTACGTTTATGTCAAATTATAAAAATAAAATCCTCAGTGTTTTCTGAGATATTGGCGCTAACTGTGCACGGCAGACAGAAAGTGATGCCATATGTCCATTAGACCTTTGGCCTAAAGGACTCAAAAGTTCCCGTAATCCTGGGATGGGGCAGCAAGTGGGATGAACTGACTTGTGTAGGATCTGTACACAGGTCAAGATGAGTGCCGGGGTGGAGTCAACTCCTGCCCCTGACTAGCACGGATGAACAAACCAGACACCCTCCATAACCTACCAACTCTGCTGCCTGAAGACACTGCATGTCCGCTCCGCCCAGGAGGTGGTCGTCACCGAAGTCCGCGTGAAGTCCTGTGTCGGTGTCATGTGACGCATCCTGTGACACTGACAGCCGCTGTGTGTCATCGGCATTATGGGATATCATTGACAGCAGACTGCTCATCGGAGCGAGCGTCTCAGAATCGTGATATGATGGAAGACTTGAATCCAAGCTCTCTGCTTCGATGGCCGACTGCAGCAACTGGGTCGTTGCCGGTGACAACGGTCCACTAGGGGGCAGCATGTTCATGTGCTGCGGAACGAGCAGCTGGAGGTGCGCCGTGTGGGGCAGGGTCATTGTGGGGGTCAAGGTCATCGAGGGGGCCTTCGTGGACGTTGGTGGCGCCACGGGTGGCGGGAGAAAGCATGTGACGTAGGAGGAGTTGGGAAGCTTCCCGAGGACCTGGAGGTGGCTGGGAGTGGACTGAGGAGAGGGCTGAGGGGGGAATCGTACAGTGGGAAGGGAGAGAGGAGGCAGGTTGCCAATAGGAACAGAGGAGGCGAGAACAGCTGTAGACGGGTGGTATGGCGGCACGGCCGACAGAGACGGAATTGCTGGTGCCAACACACGAGGCGGCATGGGCATGAGGCGGGGCAGGATGCGGTCACCCGACATGATCTGTGAAAGCGGGATTGGACCTGTGGAACAGCGAAGGTGTTGTTTTATTGTTACAACAACCACGGTCTTTGTGTGGGGTGTAGGACCCGACCATATGTGTAATCATAACTCAGATTCTATCACAAATTACACAAACAGCAAATAACATCAATACCGTAAAATTATAAACAGATATTATAATGAATATGTACTAGATGACACCTGCCCAATGAGCAATAAAGCAAGGACAGCAGTTGTTACCATTATACTGTTTTAAACCTACCCTCAGCCAATAATAATGTTAACATAACATGACAAAAGTTGAAAAAACTCAATATAACCAACTGAGAAACATTGAAAAAACTCAATATAATCATCTTTAAATGTATAGATACCGGGTAATTTGTTTCTTTTCTTAATCATAATGAAGTACATTTATCTGGAGCAACTCTAAAAACATTGAAGGCTGCAAAATGTGGCCAAAATTATATGGAGACACAAATTGTTTCTTGAGATGTAAATATATTTAATTTCAAAATAACCATTACTGCTGCATTTTTCAAGTGCAACGAATCCTAACTATATGGCACCATTGTTTTTAACAATCTGTTTTAGCCTCTAGTATTTGTGGTGGGCCCCTAGACTGATTATTGCATATTATGGGCTAAATGTGTATGTGGGATGACAGTTACCTGTAAAAGGAGTCAGTTACCTGTAAAAGGAGTCAGTCTTTTTGGCTTCAGGGAAGAGAAGTTTTGCATATCTGGCATAGGAAAACCTGCAGGCAGAGAAACACAACTGATTAAATTATACGCAGTCTGCATCTGACAAAGCGTTCTATCACCATAGTAACATAATCTAAAATCACCACCCAGAGGTAAATATGTTGACATTTTATGTTAGTGTGTGGGAGGGTAATTTGAAAATTGTGTAATATCACTGTTATTGTCACCCTCCCTCTCCAGAAGAAAGCCCAACAACATGAACTGACAGCCGACAGATCTGAATTGGGTCCTTTCAACTGAGAGCCAAGGATGTGAGTTTGTGCCCCGACTTAACCGTTGTTTACCTGGAATGATGGTCCTGTCAGGATGACCAGGCACCAGTGGACGTCCTGCCATGTCCAGAGACAACATGAAGGACTGTGGAGGCTGTAGGCCAATCACATTGGTGGACACTTTGGGAGCAGTCAACACTGCAACACCAATGACAAGCTAACTAGAATCAAGCAATTATATGTCATCCATTTAGACAGCTTGCACAACAGGCGCCAAAGTTTCATGGCTTCATCACTGGTAAACCGCAAGAAATATTGCACCTTTATTTATTCAGCATTTGTCATATACGTTTTTAATGCTTCTTTTAAGAAACGTTATGCCTCTATTTATACCCAAAAAATCGTATTTTGTAATGTTTCTTTAAAGAAACGTTCTGTCTCTAATTAGTCATAATTTGTCATTTCAGTTGTTTAATATTTCTTGTTTGTACTGGACATTAGACATCAATTGTGCATAATATTAAACATCAAGCACATGGAGATGTTTCGCATAACTTTAATTGACAAAAAAGTTTCAAATTTATGTAAACACCATAACAAATGTGAATTATGTCTACTACATATGACCGTATATAAAAACTAACAAAATCCTTAACTGTATAAATAACAACATTCTGTTCATCCCACATACAATGTAAACACGATATTTCCCCTGAAACATTCAAACTAAACAGATTACAGTCACATGATTGAATGTATATTTTAAATATGGTTCATTACAGATTTTGGTGATCAAGATGACTAAAATAGCATAGAAAACTAAAAACCCATAGTTCACGTAACATGATTTTATGATAAAACTGAGCTGTCTTGACTCTGTTAATCAAGTAATGTTGTCAAGTATGTGCAAGATTCCCAGTGGACATACAGGAGGTGGACTTGGCCGAGACGTCCAGCTGACCAAGCCCACTAATCACACTGGAGGAAGGGCAGGATCCTGGCATTGCATTGACCACACTCTTGACCGCCCGGTTCAGCCGCTGGACACTGATGGCATCCAGCGTGTCGTTCATCCTAAGGGATCATGAGTGAGACATCCGTCTGGAAAACACACATGAAACTGCACATACAGCTGTAGGCAAGTTAAAGCTGAAGATGTAAACACAGTGCCTAGCGTCATCAATTATGCCATTCCTGATTTCATCAATAAATTATATTTAGTATTTTACTGCCTAATGAAAGGCTAAATATGTTAATTTCATTATTCCACATTAATTCCAGGCATACATAAAAGCACAGTATATAGGTCTTAACAGCCTATCAGTCCGCATCACAGTCTATAAGTATACGAAGTGTCTACGCGTACGTGAGCCGTATCTTTAGACCCGTGGCCTAACCGTACGTGAGGATGCGCGCATATCCTGTTTTTCAATTCTGCGCAAGCATGCTGCGTCCGTCTCGTCACATCGGTACGGCGGAATTACACAAGGGAGCGATTTTGTTCGACATTGTTAGATTTACTGACCGCCATAGGGCTACATATGTCAACTTGCGAAAAAATAACATGCACAAAATCTCACGTATATTTAGAACCGAGTGCCAAAAGAGCTTCCGTTCGTACGTACATCAACATGCATGCGCGGAAAAAACTCACGTACTTTTATATTTGTTTGCTAAAGATACGGCATGCACGCGTGAAAAAACTCACCTAGGCCTACTTTTAGATCTGAGTTCTAAAGATACGGCAATAGAGCTTATGTATATAAACATGCAGGTGCGGGGAAACTTTTGGAACTGACAGCTACTAAAGATAAGGCTCATGTATAGAAATCATGCTCATGCGCTTATCGAATGCCGTACCTTAGATAAACGATGCTAAAAATACAGCTCAATTAACCGAAAATAAAAGCATATGAATGCCGTACTTTTAGACTGGCGGCCTAAACGTACGGCTCACGTACGCGTAGCCACTGCCTTAAATATAACCCACAAGTGTATTTTCAAGCTTTTGCCTCTGCCACTTTTTGTCTTGCCTTGCTTGGCCAGAGGCAGAGCTATTAGATAGGAGCTGGGGTACTCCCCCTTCGATGGGACCAAATACCACAGATCTCGCTCAATCTCGGACGTCTCGTCGTTTAGTACGGTATCTGTTTTTAAGTTTTTATCCCATCCGTATTAGCTCTGCCTTGGCTTTGCCTTGCCTTCAAGTTCAGCCTTGGCCTTGCCAAGCTTTGCAGTCCGAGTTTGACTTAAAAATCTACCTCTAGAATTACTGTGCGAGTTCACTTCTGGTGTATGCTGAACACATGGTAATATTTAGTTACTCGTAGCGACTCAAAACAACACTAATGGCTAAAACTTGCCCGTACATCTAATTAATAGGAAGGCTGAAATACTGTTCGCGAAAGTAAACACTACCGGAAATGTTCATCCGCCATTCTGTTCCGCCAGTTCCCATAGATGGCGCCACTCGTATAGTCATCACCTGTCAGTACAGCCAGTAGACGGCGACACTCGTGGTGTAGGGTTAAGGTTTCAAGGCGAAATCCGTAGGAAATCCGAACTATTTTTAATTTTCCAATACTAGTTTACAGAACTTTAACAAAATTATATTATCGGGACTGGCGCAGCGAAGTTCATCTTGTACTACTATGTGCATCCTATTACCAAAGCCTTCTGAGAAGGTTCGGGGCTTCTGGCTTTAAAGTTAGCCGTTGCGTAGGCGCGTAGCCGTAGCAAGAATGCGATCGCGCTGCCTCTGCCAGAGGCTCTGCTCTGGCTCTGATACCCCTCTAGGAGGGCTATGACTAAGCCTAAGGATAGAGCCACAGTGTTAACAGCGCTGCGGGCTGCAGTGCAGTGCAACCTGGGTGTCGTTTTCCAAAGGAAACATCACGTGAACTGACATAAGAACAACTAATTGTTACTGCTGACAGACGCAGCATTTTAACGACAACCAGTGAATCTCGGTGTGGCGTCTGCAATAACGCAGTGGCGTAAAATCACGGGCCGTGCGGAAGTGGGAGTGACAACTGGACGGAAGTTCAACGGAAGTTCATCGTAAACTTCAGTGGCGGTGACTGCAGTTTCTCTACTCTCGACGTTCTCGGCTGCCGGCGGCTTAGTAAGTACGGCTCGTTCACGACGGGCGTTGTCGAGCATTTGTAAACACGAACCCTCAACGTAGACAATAGGCACACGCCAGAGCGAGTCTTTGACTCGGAAGTGTCTTAGATCGGGTCGGACGTCTTGAGGCTGAGCAATCAACGAGCCGTGATCACCCTCGGCCGAGAATACACTACTGCTTTGGTTTTGGCGTTTGGTGACATCAACCGGCTGTCACCGTCGGTACAGTCACATGGTTTCGCCCAGTGCAGAATGATTAGCAGACGAAGAGCAGCAACTTAGGCGCCGTTAAATAAATCCGACTGATTAGTCACGGATTCCGAGGCAGGAAGTGTGCACAGCGAGTAGTGGCCAGTGCCAGTGGGCGTTTCTGCGGTGTATTTGTTACGGTGATTCGAAGCCGGGCGCAATGTTATGACTACAATGATGCCGGTTGAGTTGGCTGCTAAGTTGACAGTGGACATCTAGAGGACTATGAAGAGCAACAGGGCTATGGGTGCCAGTGTGTTGGTTCCCATTGTGTGGATTCTGGTGATATCTCAGGTATGTTTACATAGTTGTTATTAATGTAATGTGTGATGTTTTAGACTTAGCAGCACACATAAATCACAGATACACATGCGTGTACATAGTACTGTGTAGGTATGTGTATGCACAAGATAACTGCACACATGTCAGCATGCACACACACACACACGCACGCGCGCACACACACACACACACACACACACACACACACACACACACACACACACACACACACACACACAATATCCAGAACCTTAGCGATAGAAATAGTCTACACAAACTCTAAACATTGAACCACATTAATTTAAGCTTATTGATTTAAGACTTAATTAATATTTAGAGTTAGACTTGTAAGTTATTAACTTGAGACTTGACTTGTAGGTCATTGACTTAATACTTGATTTAGAGGTCATTGACTTGATAGTTTACTTACAAGTAGGTCTTTGACTTGACACATGTAGATCACTGACTTGAGACTTGACTTGTACGTACAGGGTAGGTCTTTGACTTGACAATTGAGACTTGACTCGTACCCCCCACAAGTGTAAGTCTTTGACTTGACACTTGAGACTTGACTTGTACCCCTCCACAAGGGTAAGTCTTTGACTTGACAATTGTGAGTTATTGATTTGAGACTTGACTTGTAGGTCTTTGACTTGAGTAATTAACTTGAGTCTTGACTTGTAGACCATTGACTTTAGACTGGACTTGTGAGTCGGTGATTGGAGACTTGACTTGCAAGTTGTAAACAAGTCTAGTCAACAACTCTGCAATTGCATGGACATAAATTATATCTGACACATAAATAATGCATGCCCATTGTCCACACAGAGTCTGACCACTGGAGATGTTTGATGCTTTTAATGAATTTGATCTAAATTTGTCAGGTAAAATAAAAAGAAGGGTCTAAGACTGCATCAAATGTGACAGTGAGTGTACATAGTGTATCCCTTGTAGATTGCATACACAGCTGTATGGTGATACAAACTGTGTGGTACACAAACTATGATAACAATATCTCATGTTATTCACAATGGTCCGAACTCAGGAAAGCAGCAGAAATTCACCCATAGCATCTTAAATGGTACATGAAGGCAAGCAAGCCCAAAAACAGTCATTTTAGTTATTTATTCTACGTATTTGTGTACTAGAGGATACTAAATTACTAATCGTCTCCTGGAAGAGCATTTGGCCATCTGTTGAACATTCTTCCCACAATTTTGATCAGCGCATGCAACATGTTTGCTTCTAAGGGAATGATTGTTTGAGGTACTACCTATTCAGCGTGCTCAGTTTACAGTAACAATAACTCATTCAGACCATACCATTGATTGCAAATGAGCTGAATGTCTGAAGAACTCTATCTGCGTCTAAGTAGACAGCATTTTAACCCAGGCCCAAAATAACAACAGGTGCATTTTAGCACTGCATTTGTTCACGGAGTTAGAAAAAATGGCTCAACTTTGTGTAAGAATTTGCACAATCTAAGGTTTCACAAGGTGAACAATGTCTGCCTATTCACAGTGGAGATTGGTATCTTTTCTGTGCTGTGTGAGTCTAACACATTCACACACACCAGAGAGAGCGATACGTCTGCCTTCATGTTAAATATTATTATCTAGCTTTGCATAATTTTACATTCAGTGATGCCCTAGCAAAAGTTGCCAGGTTAAAAGTTGCCTTAGCACTAGACAAATTCAAATCAAATGCACCTATATATAAACATAAACTTAACTAAAGTAGACAATTATGTAAAACTTTCAGGTAAGACAAAGAAGTAAATAATATAACATGAACTAAACAAATACCAGTACTTGTCCAGTAGACAGTAAACCTTGAAAAATATATACACCCATCCAGCCAGACACTCAGAGACATTGCTTGAAAGGAACAGACACATGTCGAAGCCTAGCTTCAGGAAACCTTCAGTCTGACAACTTCAAAGTTACGTATCTAACAATAACTTGTGGTGTACTGCATGTGTTAATTCAATCATCCTTGACCGAGATACACGTCGTCAATCTATGTCATAGCGTAACCAACTTTTTGCAGCTCTAACCTTTCACTGTGACACATCTGAGATGAAATGAGTGTCTCTGGTGATGAAGTTACACTTTATAACCCTGACTAGCAGAGGGTGGCCTAAGACAGGGCTGTCCGTCACCCTGATTGATGGTTATAAATATGTGTATTTGATCTTGGTGTGTTTGCTCACTGTGTTTACAAGATTTAACAGATCTATGTTAGGCAGTGACAATGACAACATGCTAAGTACTGCGTATATCTTTAATTTAATTTTGTTTATTTATTCACATACATATGAGTACTTGCAACATCCATAATATTAGCACATGCATGTATGCACATTGCATGCACGCACGCACGCACACACGCACACACACACACACACACGCACGCACGCACGCACGCACACACACACACACACACACATACAAGCAAACAGACGCACACAGACACATGCATGCATGCAAACACACACACACACACACACACACACACACACACACACACACACACACACACACACACAGACATACATGCAGGCACACACGCACACACGCACATGCACACACACACACACACACAGACACACATGCAGGCACACACGCACACACGCACACACACACGCACACACGCACGCACGCACGCACACACACACACACACACACACACACACACACACACACACACACACACACCCTCAGTGTGTGCATAATTTATGTAATAATGCTAACATTTTTTTGTTATATTCAACAAATGTGTCACACTTATATCTCTTTAGAATTAGTTAACTAATATATTAAATCAATTAGTTAATATTTTAAAACTGAAACCATGTGTGGGTGGACTTAGCAAAAGTGGATATATGCATATATAGTGCAGTTGTAACCAAAAACATTTCTGAAAACCAATATACTTCCTCTTATCTTAAGTAACTTGACTAACTTCCTTCATACGTCATTTATCTGCTGTTCCTGGCCGTCTCTGTCTCAGTTTCGCCTAACCCTTAGTTTCTATAAAACCTCACAAACCCATGACGACAGATTGCGAGTTCATGATTACATAGGACAAATTTTTGATTATTCATAATTGTTTTCATATTCACATTTATTTGTTGAGCATTTGGCATATCGTCTTTGTTTTATAATATGATTTTTGTAGAACATTTGTTATAAATATTCTAATAGAAGTTGCCCACCAATGAAAAAAAAGGTAGACAGTTGTTCACGGTCATTAAATTTGAATTTCCTTTCAATATTCAACACATGTGGCGTTACTCAGGGTCTTATGCAAGAAAATATTTTGCCAGTCACATTTTGTTCGAGGACATGAGACAAGGCTTTATGCAGGACAAAATTATATAAAGTTTTTATTTCAGACAAGACGTCGTCCATATATATATATATATAAAATACATTAAAAAAATATGAAAAGTACAATACATATAATACAATCAACGCAATGATGTGATCGATGTAAAGATATAAGTATAAAGTTTAAAAAATTATGGATAAATGTATCAGGAAATTAATTAAATAAGTTGTAAAAATAAATATTAAAAGCACTGTCATCTTGAGACTTATGAGCCAATAAACCGCTTACGTCACTGGCGCATGCACATTCGAACATCCTATGTCTGTCCAATGGTATTTGATGTATCCAGTACGTAGCGGATTGCTTACATCACTATCAAATTTTTTAGCAAAGATTCCGCCAATCCTTGCCTTTTTCAAAAATGCGCCAGTGACGTAAACGATTTGGCTTACGTCACTGGTTTTGTGCCTCAAGATGGCAGCACCCTGAATCTAAGATAGCATGTTTTTTATACCATTAAACTATAACTAATTGTTTATCAACGATCTTTGTGCATAATTACTAGGCACAACCAATATATTATACATGTGTAAGTTAATACTGTGAACCTCTCATTGACTGGAGTATCCCTTTAATGTTTTATCCAAAGCTTTGCGCCTGCATTACACTGGCTCACCTGTGGCTGTGTCTATCATGTTTTCAAATTGGCTCCCTTGTCACAGTGGAATACATTACTGGTGTATTACGCAATGTACACTTCAAAAGATGCAGGTGAGGCCTGACAATAATAGGTGACCCGACTCACTGTATGAATTGCCAGCCCATGTCATTCAGATGGTTGTCCTGAAACTGCCGGTGAACAATTGTTCACCTAAATTTTTCTTGGTAAGAACTGTCTGGCGGATATTTGTAAATTACGTTTGTTACAATAAAGAATACACAGAATTCTTGGAACCACCCTTGGAACAAACGCTGAAAATAATGTGTAATGTTACAGTCGATTAAGATCTGTCTACACAACAAATGGTATGACTCCTAATACCAGAAAGAACCCTTACAAATTGAATTTATAGAAAAGGCAGTATGTACTTCCCTTCCAAATGGGTTAATTCCTTTAAAATATTGCATCCTTTATGGTATATATATTAAGAAATAATTAATGCGCCCTCATACATTCACACTAGCTCAAATACAGGTAGATAACATAATATCAACTTTCAGTTAACTTGATGGATATCAGAACCTTCATATATATGACAATGATGACACTATTTATTTATACTGAACCTTTCATGATGTAATTAAAATGCCACCTCAGAGGCTCAGAATGTGTTTCTAATCTATTTACAGCGAAGTTGGAAGTAAAATAATGGCCAGGACACTTTTTGCGGCCATAAAAAAAACCTGTTAAATGATATCGTGTTTCATCGTTCTGTGAGAGTTGTAACCGGATAACACATTGTAATTAGCTTTATCGCCAACAAACCAAACTCAAAAATAGAGGAACAGTGGCCTTTGGTGGGAAGTCACCCCTGCAAAAACAATCTTGTGTGTAAATTGGTTCCTGGTGCGATTATAATTAAGTAGTCCCTCTGTATCTGGGGACGTGGCTGGTGAAAGCTGCCTGTGTTCTCAGGTGGTCCTGTCAGTGATGAGATTAGTTGTAGTTGGCCAATGTTTTCCAGTTGTAGAGTTATGTTTAAGCAGGTACAAGAGTGGTTATTTACGAAAATCAAAATTTAGTGCAAAAGCATATGATACATAAATTTTGCCTAAGTTGGATTCAGTCAGACCGAGGAATTTAATCTGAGTTACATGAAAATCTGACTTTTACTCCCAGTGCTAATGCCAAATGCACCCCTTTAAACCTTTAAGTAACTACAATACAATACAATACAATACAATACAATACAATACAATACAATACAATACAATACAATACAATACAATACAATACAATACAATACAATAGTGAATACAATACAATACAATAAAATACAATACAATACAATACAATACAATACAATACAATACAATACAATACAATACAATACAATACAATACAATACAATACAATACAATACAATAGTGAATACAATAGTGAATACAATAGTGAATACAATAGTTAATACAATAGTGAATACAATAGTGAACACAATAGTGAACACAATAGTGAATACAATAGTGAATACAATAGTGAATACAATAGTGAATACAATACAATACAATACAATACAATACAATACAATACAATACAATACAATACAATACAATACAATACAATACAATACAATACAATACAATACAATACAATAGTGAATACAATACAATACAATACAATACAATACAATACAATACAATACAATACAATACAATACAATACAATACAATACAATACAATACAATAGTGAATACAATAGTGAATACAATAGTGAATACAATAGTTAATACAATAGTGAATACAATAGTGAACACAATAGTGAACACAATAGTGAATACAATAGTGAATACAATAGTGAATACAATAGTGAATACAATACAATACAATACAATACAATACAATACAATACAATACAATACAATACAATACAATACAATACAATACAATACAATACAATAACCTTTTATGTTCCCACATGGGAAATTCATCCATTGGGTTGTGTTTTTGTCAAATATTGCGATCCGACTTTGGCAAGAATAACACTTTACCTTGGTTCAAATTAACCAACGCAGTTAATCCAAGTTAGGCGATGGTTTGAGTTACATAATGCAATGGTTTATCATTCATGTACTTCACATACATGTTATTTGGAACTAAGAATATTTTATGAAAAATTTATTGTGAAATAATACAGATTTTTTATTGTGTTATGAGACTTTAGGAAAATAAATACAGTAATAAGAATTCAAAAAAAATATATGGATATGACCACTTATCACAGAAGTCACTTTTTATGTAATGGAAGGCTACAAAATGGATAAACCATGCACTGTGTGTGTATGTTTGGAATAGTAGTCACATGTTCGTCTCTCATTTTCCCATGAAATTTCTGACATTATCCAAATTGTTTTTGGCTAATTTAAAGATCTGTTTGTTTTCTTTGAAATAACGGTACAACAGGCATTTAGAAGCAACATAAAAATATCACTACAATTTGAGTGCCACCCTGTAGTTGTCGTGAATTATTTAATTCAACAGTCGGCTGATCACCACACTCCCTTTCCATTACAATTAATGCTGGGACAAACATAGCAGCTTTGACAAGTAAGTTAATTAAGAATTCATTATGTTTGGTTTGTATGACTACCCAAGAACATTCGTATAGAGTTCTGTCGATTTAAATTTCTAATAACTTAAGTAAACTTAATATTACTATCAATGCATAGATGGTGACAAGTCATACACTTCACAAAGGGCGGGGCACAATCCTTTGAGTCAACAAACTCTGAGAAGCAATATTTAGCCTAAATCAACACACATTATCACTTATACTGTGAGTTTTGTAAAGCTTATTTCAAATGAATCATTCTAGCAATTTTCTTCCTAATATTTATTCATTCAATGAAAATTATTTTTACCATGCTTAAAGCCTTTGGTGGATTAAAATTTTACTTGCCTTTTATAGAAACATTTAGAAAAAATCCAGTTTGCATATTACCGACAATGACATCACACAACTCGCTGTAAATATGTCATTCCTTGTGATAAATTATTTTGACATGGCCCTGTCAAATTTCTGTGAAAGAGTGAAAATGTACCTTTAGTATGTTGTCACATAACTTACCAGGTAAACTGTATATATTTGAAAATTATTTAAAAAATAATAATATTGTGTCATGAAAAAGACTGTTATTATATTAGAAAGAACAATGACAGTTTTGAGTGTTCCCCTAACATTGAGTAAAGACATCGAGATAGTTGATCATAGTTCCCTAGCCTGGTTTCCTGTTAATTCCTTGGTGGCAAGCACATTGTGAGGAAGGGAACCGAGCAGACTTGTCTCAACTGATTATGTCAAGAGAGGCTCTGGTCTTAACAACCCACGAGGCTGATACTTCTGATTGTGCCCTGACCTGATTTCCTGGTCTTATCACATATTTTTTTATTTATATCTGCAATATTTTGCATTTAAAAAACACTGAAAGCTGATGTGACCTGTTTATCATTAGATATATGAAGTGATATAATGAAGATAAGCTCCCAGCCGAGTCGCTTTTTCAAGCCTGAAACTGTATTGTACTTTGTAGTTGTGAGTATGTTGGTCTGTTTCATGGTTACCTTTCACATGTTTTGTTTTCAGGCCCTTCTGAAGGTCCACGGTTTTGCACAAACTACAGGTAATGTGAATTTTGTTGAATGTTGTACTATACATTGTCATGTAGAATTGGAAATCACAATGTTTGTCTAGAAGTAGTGGACTAATTGTGTTAACTGTGAACCATAGTATTTTATTGGCTGGTGATTAACAGTTAGCTATAGAATGCTTTAACAGATGTGGCTGATAAGTGTTTCTTGTAATCCAACAAGTTGTAGTTTGTTTTGTCCTACTAATTTAGTTACCTCCATGTTGTCTGCATTTATTTGTCTGAAATGTGTTGTAATAATTGTTTCTAAGTATTTTCCATGGGTTAATTGTAGAGTTCTACATCAAAATTAATGCTGATGGGTTAGGGTTACTTGTTTGACATTTTTCAAATAACTTTAGTTTGATTAATATACAAGAAACTTAAATCATAATATTTTATTACAAAAAATTAATGTATCAATGAAAAGGCAAAAATCACATTTAACTGCACTTACTAAAACTAAATATGCATATAACTACACAATCCTAGCCAGTGGTAACTTGGCTCATTGGTTGATACGGGGTCAAAGTGCATTTGCCTGTCTGTCATGGGGGATGTCTCAGACGAGATAACAGTAGATATACAGTTGACTGACCTGACTCTCCATTTAATGACCAATCAAATGAAGAGTGAATGAGTAAGATTATTGTACACAGTGCACAAGGTAGTGGCTCGGTTTCTGTGTCAAAGTTTGTTTTGCCACAAATCCACTGTATAATTTTATTGTCTAAAGCTATTTGTTGAGAAGGTCAACATGTGAAAAATTGGCTATCCAATCTTGCAAACAACTGATCTGATTTTGTCGTTGTACATCAGGGATCCTCCCATAATTGACATCACCAGTTGCAGCGAATCCGGTGTCAAAAAAGTAGAACCTTTGCTAAGCTAATATCATATAGTCAATACATGTGCTTTAATTCATGTTTAGAAGTACTGGTTAATTAGCCTGGATGTAAGACAGTTATCTGTACTAACCAAAAACCAGAGACTTTATCGTCCTAGCAAAGCTGAAAGTAAAATGCGATCTGCTCCCATCAATGTATTTAAATTTTAACTGAATTAACTTTTCCAATCGGGAAGTAAAATAGGGATCTGTACCCAGCACTACCCACCAGTATTCACTAGGGCAGCCACCACACCATGTGGGTATAAAACTGTCCTCCACGATCCGTTGTAAAATTATATGAGACTACACCATGTACAGCTGAAATAACCGCACCTACATGAGTCATTTGTGGCTGATGGAGAGTTGCACATTTAGAGCAGGTGCAGAGGGAGCATTAATTAGTTCCATGGTTCATGCCAGAACAGATGGTTTTGAATATTTCCATGTCCGAAGATAATGATATGTCTAAATTACAAGTTCTAAAGGGTCACTGGCAACATGTGAATGTGTGAGTGAAAACTAAGGTACTTTGTCTCAAACGTTTTGTATACACATACATTAGTTATTTTGCATGCAATTTGATTTGAACTGCCATTTTGGATGTTGATTTTCTGGAAATTATAGCAACATCAGTTGAAAATGAAAAAGAAAACCTTGTCGAGCTGGTCGATGAAAAATTAACTAATAACATACCGGGTAGTTGATTGTTTATAACAAATTGGACTTGACAAACAGTATTACAAATGTAAACATTGATTGTGATCAGTATGAAACAAACAATTGATTTAATAAACTGACCACACTAGGATTTGATTTTGCACTGACTTTTCAACAGTGTTTTAATTTGTTTTCTGAATTTAATTTGTTTTCTGAATTTAATTTGTTTTCTGAATTCTGACACTAAGCAGGGCGCAGACAGGGGCTATATAGGCCCAGGATTTTCTTTTCTTTCTTAAATTATTTCCCATGAAGTTGTAATCAAATATTTAAATGCAAGAGGTGATTTTATTCAAAAATTTCTAAGGCTAACCACGCCATGTTGATTTTATGTTATGTATACAAACTATACATAGATAATGTTGGCACTGACCATATGCCTGTGAGTACAGTAGCAAGGTTACTGGTGCAGACAGGTAAATCGCAGGTGTAAAGTAAACATGTGTGGGCTTAAGACAGGTGTTCGGGGAGGGGGGTTGTCCTGACACCCTGGTTGGGCAATGTTTTTCTAACACTCGGTTCTATTTACCCTCAATTGCCAATATTATCACCTGATAACATTACTAATAACAATAACAATACAACAGTATTACAATTTATTCTAAATAGTTATCCGTTATTTAAAATATTCCATGTTAAATTCACATGTACATACAAATAAAAACATGTGCAGTGTGTATGAAAACAATGATAAAGAGCTTGATGTGGAATAAATAATTGCAGCAGTAAGTACTTTGTCTCTAGCTAATCTCTCATGATTAGAAATGCTCAGAGTGTACAAAGTAAATATTTGATTTCATTATCAGTGAATTTGTATTTTGTCAATTTGTGGGCAAGTAACTCATGCAGAGATGCAGCAGTTTAAAAAAGACTTGCTCATACACAATATAAACTTATTTAGGTTAACTTAATTGGGAATGCTTTAGATATTACCAAACATTGGCAATTTCAAAATAATTTTGTCTTGATGAATGGTAACAATTTGGCCAGAATGAGCAGAAGTCTAAGTATTTTTTTTGGGGGGGGCACTTAAGATGGGGTTAAAGATGACTGGCATGTTGGGAGGAGGTCATACAACTGGGAACATTATGAATACTGTGTACCACAGATGACCTAATAACAAGACATCAGCTTAACCTGCAAGGATGCTAATCAACCTGTTATCTGCAGTTAATCCATTGAGTATACCTTTCACTGTGTGATCACATGACAGCTACCATTTGCGCAAACAGCAGAAGCCATTGAAGAAGATTCTGCCACACTTCCTGTTTCAACTTGGCAGCCATTTTGGTTTTTCATGATGATGTTTTATTTTAAGTTTTACTTTTTTATTTCCACACAACAAACTTAGATAGTTTACAACAAACATTTACAAACAAGGTAGTCATTTGCGTGCATTTTGAAGGAACATTTCTAAACTGGCAAAATTGAATTTTACCACTGTAATTTATTTTATCATTAGTAAATTTGGGACGTAAACTCTATCGTTGATCATTTAATTATTTATGTGTTTGCTGAAGTTATAATATGTGGTGTTGTACGGTAGTTACAAAATAATAATTTCTGAATATGAATTTTCATAAATCTCACCAACACCATTTGTTGTAATATGTCGTTATCCTTAGAGTGTTAAACAAGTAATTTTAATATTGATTTTGTACTTTTGATAGTTTTTGAGATGTTTAGAGAGATACAGTATTGTCTATCTTGAGTAATTTAATAATAGCGATAATACAGTAACTTCTATTGCACCTAAATCCTCGGAAACCAATCTTATAGGCACACCAAAACAAAAGGATTATTCAATGTTGTTTATATATATTGACTGCAACACTCCAGTCGTCAACAGTTACATGTATATTGATATTTGACAAACAATCGTCATTTCCAGAAGTAATCTTATGCAAATGTATCACTGTTTTGGGGTACCCTATTATATAACGTATATGCACATGTGAACTTAATCCTGTTTTGTAGACAATAGACTGTCTAGTGTTAGTGTAGTAGTCAGTGTCCTGCACTGTCTTGTCTGTTCTCCATTTCTGCTAGAGCCAATTGACCAGACTACAAAGTCGTATCCAAATAATACTGCTTCTGTCAGCGCCATTACCACAGGTTCGTAGTTGTAGTTTGTATGCTATTTGACACTGTAAATTGTCACACATTTGTACATATTTGAATGAAATATAACATGTTAAAAGTGGTTGTGTTATAAGGATGGGACGAATATTCGATTCATATTCGAATATTTGAACGTTTTGTCGCTATTTAATTCGATTAGAAATAACAAATTCGCAGCTATATAAACGAATATCGCTTGAATATTTTCCTTCATGTCCTCCACCACAAAATCGGTTCCGGACGATCTTTTACTTTCTGATTTAACTATGAAAGAAGCTACAACCGCCAAACTACTACTCACATATCTTATATGTATACGTTTACACACACTAGGTTACAAAATAAAATCACTAACATTATTTAAACGAATCAACTTTGAAACAAAACAAACTCGCGTAAAACTTGCCGGCAACGCGGTCCCGGCAAGACATCTCGACACCGTTCAGTATTCTAATCAAATAAGGAACCACTGAATATTCTTATTCGATATTCGATTTGTATTCAAAATTGGGCGATATTTGATTTGATTTGATATTCGATTCGATTGAAATTCCAGATTCATCCCATCCTTATTATGTTAGTGAAACTGTTTTATGGCCAGTTGCTTATAAATTAAATGTTTAAATATTTTTTTTATCTCTCAGCCATTGTTCTCTTAAATCACCGTTGTCAGTGTCGAGGATGGCCGTAGCTCTGTTAGTCTTTGTTATCTTCCTCTTCTTTTTCATCACTTTTCTTGCCCTACTTTCTCTAGAACAAAAGTCTCCAATTCACTCTATCTTTCACACGTGTTCTCCATTCCTCTCCCACTCTTTTCCAGTCTTCCCATCACAATCTCGGCTTTCCTCACCTTCATTTCCCTCCTCTCCTCTTTCCCGCTTTTCATCTCCCATTCTCGCCAAATGACCGGCCCATTTCACTCGGCATCTAACCAGCTTCTTCTTACAGCTTTCCTTCACTCCAGCCTCCACCATCACTTCCCCAATACCCATGAGTAAACGTGTCTTAATTTAACACATTCATTTAGCTTCATGGCTCATAGTAATTTAACAGTCACATGATATTTGGGAACCAATTTGTATTTTAAATGAATATATTATTAAAATTCAGTATCAACGCATCATATGTGATACTGCAAAGTGTAAACTAGCATCAAGCAGGTAGGTCAATGTTTGGCCGCTAGGTGGAGGCACTGCAATGGTTTCACTTTCAGTTTGTCACTTTGATGATGTGTTTTGTGTTTATCAAGAAATATAATGATTCATATAATTAGCAAATTTTAGCTTGTGAACATCTACATGTATTTAGTAAAAATACCATTTCATGTTGAGAATATAAAGTGTTTTATTTATTAAGTTTTATTATTTACTGACATTTATTTTATACCATATCGTAAGTAATTTAAGGAACTGGGATTTAAAAGGTCTTTTCTCACAAATAACTCTGAGCCGTTGTTGCAATAGAGAAGGTTCATATTGTGGTGTTATTACTGGTTTATGTAGTTCGTGCTTTGTTTTGCCTTTGCATGTGGGCTGTGTGTCTCAGTCATAGTGCATGAAGGTGTTTGTGTTTTTCCTCTTAGCAACTAATACAGCTTCCAACTTGACAACGGTAGTGACACCTGCTTCTGAACCAGGTACTATGATTTTCCTGCCATAAATATGCACATCAAGCACACATGGACACATGCATGTAAGCACATGTGTGATCACGTGCCCTGAATACACTCTACTTGCATACATCATGTGAATACACTCATATACATGCACATATCATGTGAATACACTCACATACCTGCATGCACACACACACACATGCACGCACATGACACATACACGCACATGCACACACACACCTGCATGCATACACACCCATGCAGGCACGCACATGCACATGCACACACCACACACACGCACACGCACACGCACACGCACACACATACATGCAGGCACACACACACACACATACACACACACACATATATATACACACACACACACACACACACACACAAATGCACACACACACACACACGCACACACGCACACACGCACACATGCACACACGCACACACGCACACACACACACACAAAGAAACATAGACACACACGCATGCACGCTCACACACTCTGTTTTGCCTTTGCATGTGTGTGTTTCGTAGTACTCCAGTAATGGTGGGTGATGGTGTTTGTATGTTTTGTGCTAGTAGATAGTACAACCTTGGCTTCCCACTCAACCACAGAGGTGCCATCTACTGTTGAACCAGGTACACCTGATTTGTAGATTTGTATGCCAAGAGAGGTGGAGACAGAGAGGGAATGAGACGGACGGACGGACGGACGGGCGGGCGGGCGGGCGGGCGGCGGGCGGGCGGGCGGGCGGGCGGCGGGCGCGGCGGGCGGGCGGGCGGGCGGGCGGGCGGGCGGGCGGGCGGGCGGGCGGGCGGGCGGGCGGGCGGGCGGCGGGCGGGCGGGCGGGCGGGCGGGCGGGCGGGCGGGCGGCGGGCGGGCGGACGGACGGACGGACGGACGGACGGACGGACGGACGGACGGACGGACGGACGGACGGACGGACGGACGGACGGACGGACGGACGGACGGACGGACGGACGGACGGACGGACGGACGGACGGACGGACGGACGGACGGACGGACGGACGGACGGACGGACGGACGGACGGACGGACGGACGGATGGACAGATGACAAGTGCACATACACACATGCATGCACGCACACACAAAATTAATGCATGCATGTAGGTAGGTTTGCAAGAAGAAGAAATGAAGGGATACTCATGGTGAGAGACAGAGAGTGAGAGAATGGGTTCGAAGTATTGATACAGATGCATTTGTGTAGTATTGTCTGAGTAACTGTAAATCTTATATATTAGAAAGCATCCCTTTCCACAAAGGAATGTAAGATGTAACTGAGCACATTATCTCACGATGGAATTGTATAGATAATAGCAATGTGACATGTTGAAAAGCAAACTTGACAAATGTCACATAGATACAGGTATTCTCGCAACCTCAATAAGTCAAACTGTTCCATATCCTCTGTTATCTGTTATCTAGGGGGGTAGCTCTGGATGCTGTCATGTTAAATGTTGTTAATTTCTGTTAACTCTTATCTCCAGGCAACCTGACTGTGACTGCTCTAGCCAATGACACTCTCAGCGTGACATGGGATGGCAGCAGTCACCATGGTTACGAGATGCAGTGGTTCAAGGAGGGGTCAGGGGATTTGGAGAAGAGGTCAGTGTCAGCGAGTGAGGACAGAGGCTACCATGAAGAGGTGACCGGTCTCGAGGCAGGGTCTCTCTACAATGTCTCCGTGAGGACCAATTCAACCAGCGGTCTCGGAGAACTGTTCTCACAGACTGCTGTCACATGTTAGTGCATTTTTATTGAAGTACCCTTTGTATGTTCTGTTGGTCAGTTGGTCAGTCTGCCTGTCCAGCCGTCTGTAGGTGGACAGTCTGTCTGTAGAATCTAACTTGCTGGGTGTTTGTCTGTTTATGTCTCTGTCTCTGATTCACTGTGTCTCTCTCTCTCCCTCCCTCTCTCTTTCTCTCTGACCATCTCTCCCTCTCTCCTGTCTCTTGCTCTTGCTCTTGCTCTTGCTCTTGCTCTCGCTCTGCTCTCGCTCTCGCTCTCGCTCTCATCCTCTCTCTCCAAACTCTCTCTCTCTCGCTATATATGTAACAGTAACCCAATTTAATGTATATATATATATATTATATATATATATATTACACATATATATTACACACAATATATATATATATATACACAATATATATATATATATATATATATATATATATATATATATATATATATATATATATATATAAAACACCCCATTCAAATAATTGCTCTGTTGAGCAATACAGCGGTTATTATCAATAATTTAATGACATAAACCATACATAGGATAATTTAATGACATATCTTAAAAACAGATACAGTTTATTAAAATAAAATAAACTATAATAATAATAAGTAAATAAAATGTAATAAAAATAAACAAATAGAGTAATTATTATAATTAATAAATTCAAATAAATGTATGACTAATTAATTATAATTAGTCTGTTACAATATAATATATATTGTAATAACAATCACACTACAGATCCTGACTGACAGCGATATTCCCAAGCTCTAGTCTCTGCTTACCACACACCAAACTATCTCTCTGTTATCAGCCCATTTCTACCCTAAATTGTCACCCACATTTGCACCAGGCCATGTCACCCCAGGACAACCACTTCCTCTCTAGTTACCCTATCTGTACCACCCTCACACATAAAGTATTTCTTTCCACTGACCACTGCCCACCCCAGGTCAAGGCGTGTGTACATTGGTCAAATCAACACATCCCTGAGTCACACATTTAGGGCTTTCGTTTTGTCTTTGATATTTCGGATTAAAATATGAAGCAAAGCCTGGATGATTGATATGACAGCAAACACTCAGAAACATGGAACTGTACCAGAATAAAATTATGACACAGTATATTATCATTGTGCTGATTTATGAGCTTGCCGGTATCAGTTTGTGGTAATCTTATCATTCTTTATTGTACACTGGTTTATCACTGGAGTGTTCTGTAGCAAACAAAAATGGACAGTGCTGTCACGGGCGAGAGAGAGAGAGAGAAAGAGAGAGGAGAGAGAGAGAGAGAGAGAGAGAGAGAGCGAGAGAGAGCGAGAGAGCGAGAGAGCGAGAGAGCGAGAGAGCGAGAGAGCGAGCAAGTTCCAATCAGAGTTCATTGTAAATGGAATTGAAATGCCAATCTTAATTCCTGAAGTAAAACTGGTGTTATGTTTTCAGAATTGAAATTGGTGTTATGTTTGCAAAAATAATCACAATTAGAGTTCATTTTCAGTTACATGACACAACTGTTTTGTTTTTTATTGGATTAACAAGTGGTTCTATGTGACAGCTGTGGTTCAGTCCTGTCATGTTGTTGCCCTACACGAGAGCTGTGGTTCAGTCCTGTCATGTTGTTGCCCTACATGAGAGCTGTGGTTCAGTCCTGTCATGTTGTTGCCCTACATGAGAGCTGTGGTTCAATCCTGTCATGTTGTTGCCCTACACAAGAGCTGTGGTTCAGTCCTGTCATGTTGGTGCCCTACATGAGAGCTGTGGTTCAGTCCTGTCATGTTGTTGCCCTACATGAGAGCTGTGGTTCAATCCTGTCATGTTGTTGCCCTACACAGAGGGAGCCCGTTTTTGGTTCAATCCTGTCGTGTTGTTGCCCTACATGAGAGCTGTGGTTCAATCCTGTCATGTTGTTGCCCTACACGAGAGCTGTGGTTCAGTCCTGTCATGTTGGTTTACCCCACACAAGAGCTGTGGTTCAGTCCTGTCATGTTGGTTGCCCTACATGAGAGCTGTGGTTCAATCCTGTCATGTTGTTGCCCTACATGAGAGCTGTGGTTCAATCCTGTCATGTTGTTGCCCTACACGAGAGCTGTGGTTCAATCCTGTCATGTTGTTGCCCTACACGAGAGCTGTGGTTCAGTCCTGTCATGTTGGTGCCCTACATGAGAGCTGTGGTTCAGTCCTGTCATGTTGTTGCCCTACATGAGAGCTGTGGTTCAATCCTGTCATGTTGTTGCCCTACATGAGAGCTGTGGTTCAATCCTGTCATGTTGTTGCCCTACACGAGAGCTGTGGTTCAGTCCTGTCATGTTGTTGCCCTACATGAGAGCTGTGGTTCAGTCCTGTCATGTTGTTGCCTTACATGAGAGCTGTGGTTCAGTCCTGTCATGTTGTTGCCCTACACGAGAGCTGTGGTTCAGTCCTCTCATGTTGTTGCCCTACATGAGAGCTGTGGTTCAATCCTGTCATGTTGTTGCCCTACATGAGAGCTGTGGTCCAATCCTGTCATGTTGTTGCCTTACATGAGAGGCGTGGTTCAGTCCTCTCATGTTGTTGCCCTACATGAGAGCTGTGGTTCAGTCCTGTCATGTTGTTGCCTTACATGAGAGCTGTGGTTCATCCTGTCATGTTGTTGCCCTACATGAGAGCTGTGGTTCAATCCTGTCATGTTGTTGCCCTACATGAGAGCTGTGGTTCAGTCCTCTCATGTTGTTGCCCTACATGAGAGCTGTGGTTCAGTCCTGTCATGTTGTTGCCTTACATGAGAGCTGTGGTTCAGTCCTGTCATGTTGTTGCCTTACATGAGAGCTGTGGTTCAGTCCTCTCATGTTGTTGCCCTACATGAGAGCTGTGGTTCAATCCTGTCATGTTGTTGCCTTACATGAGAGCTGTGGTTCAGTCCTGTCATGTTGTTGCCTACATGAGAGCTGTGGTTCAGTCCTCTCATGTTGTTGCCCTACATGAGAGCTGTGGTTCAGTCCTGTCATGTTGTTGCCTTACATGAGAGCTGTGGTTCAGTCCTGTCATGTTGTTGCCTACATGAGAGCTGTGGTTCAGTCCTCTCATGTTGTTGCCCTACATGAGAGCTGTGGTTCAATCCTCTCATGTTGTTGCCCTACATGAGAGCTGTGGTTCAATCCTGTCATGTTGTTGCCCTACATGAGAGCTGTGGTTCAGTCCTGTCATGTTGTTGCCCTACATGAGAGCTGTGGTTCAGTCCTCTCATGTTGTTGCCCTACATGAGAGCTGTGGTTCAGTCCTCTCATGTTGTTGCCCTACATGAGAGCTGTGGTTCAGTCCTGTCATGTTGTTGCCCTACATGAGAGCTGTGGTTCAGTCCTGTCATGTTGTTGCCCTACAAAGAGCTGTGGTTCAGTCCTCTCATGTTGTTGCCCTACATGAGAGCTGTGGTTCAGTCCTCTCATGTTGTTGCCCTACATGAGAGCTGTGGTTCAATCCTGTCATGTTGTTGCCTTACATGAGAGCTGTGGTTCAATCCTCTCATGTTGTTGCCCTACATGAGAGCTGTGGTTCAGTCCTCTCATGTTGTTGCCCTCAACCAGTCCTCTCATGTTGTTGCCCTACATGAGAGCTGTGGTTCAGTCTTCAGGGCCCTGTCATGTGGTTATCCTGTCATGTTTTTGACATGAGACTGTGGTTCAGTCCTCTCATGTTGTCCTCTGTGACAGCTGTGGTTCAATGTCAGTTGGCCTCATAGGTGTGGCTCCGTCATTTGTTGACTGAGAGCTGTGGTTCAGTCCTGTCATGTTGTCCTCTGTGACAGCTGTGGTTCAGTCCTCTCATGTTGTCCTCTGTGACAGCTGTGGTTCAGTCCTCTCATGTTGTCCTCTGTGACAGCTGTGGTTCAGTCCTGACATAGTCATGTGCTTGTGAGTGGGTGTCCCGTCCCACCCATCTGATATTTCTACCCCCTCCAGGGTAAACAGCTGCTCTTTGAACTCTTCAGTCAGTCAGTTTCTTTTTTGTTTTTAGACAAAATGTGTTAAATAAACATGCATCTGGTCGCTGTATTTGATAAGCATACATTAAAAAAACTAGTTATTGTGGGAATGCGGTGTGGGAAATGTCAGTGGCTCATTAGTGTGGGCTCACGTAAACATTAAATACAGCAATTATTGTGAGAGCGTGTTTGTAAATGAGATTCTGGAAATGTCACCGAGTTATCAATCTGTCCGTCTGCTTATCTCCATTTCCCTGACCCCTGTGGATGTGTGTGAATCACAGTAATTGAATAACAAAAATGTTTTGTTTTTGTAGGCGTTTGTGGCTGTGCATTTGACAGATTCGTGTATAAACAGTCACCTTTGTGTTTGAGCTTGACGTTAACCGTTTACTTGTGTGACTTTGGTCAGATGACAACGTTTAGAACTCGGAAAGTGACAAAGAACTAAGAAGTCCTTTGCTGGTTTCATTACTAATCAGCAGATTATAAGAACGAGACACATTGAGAATCATTTATGTACATTTATAAATTCATATTTCGTCTTTAATAAAGCTGCCAGTATGCAGTTGTAAGATTAATTTGTGTTGCTACACCTCCCCCCAATCATAAACCCGACTTTAAAAAACGTAAAAGACATATGAAAGACACAGTTGCTGATATTAATGATAAACAAGATTAGGTTGTGAAATGATGGATTGAACAAAACTTCCTGTTCTTCTATTAAGTGTAGTCAGTAATGTGTGCCTGTTTCTATAATTGACCTGACAGCACTGTTGATTTTATTGGCTATAGAACAATCAAGGGATAAATCGGCATAATGCCGATTTATCACTTGAGTGTTCTATAGCCAATAAAATGAACGTAGCACCCGCCATAAATGATAACGTTGTGACATACTGATACCAGTGAGGTTATAAATCAGTGTGACTATTGTCGTTTCTTCTGATTCATATCCACATCTCTGAGTTTAAGCAAAGTTACATAAATCAGTGAGTCATAGGTTGATGCCTTCATAGGTGAACCTGAAGCTGGTAGCTCACAGTGTGCTCCAAAAGTGTGAGGGAAGTCTAGAAAGTTTGCCAGTCAGTGACCACATGACAAAATATTAAGATCTATTTGTAACTTAGAAGATATTTATTTGTAACTGATTTGTCATCTGCCAAAGTTAGTAATAATTTTATTTTAGCAGTGGTTTTAGTTGTGTTATGCACTCCTGGCCTTGGCATCTGAGGTTGATAGTTGGTGTTTATTTTCTCTCTGTCCTTCTCTGATCCCATTTAACTGTTGACATTACATATGACTTGTGACAAGGGTGTTCATTTGCACTCCCTCCCTCCCTCCCTCCCTCCCTCCCTCCCTCCTCCCTCCTCCCTCCTCCTCCCTCCCTCCCTCCCTCCCTTCCCTCCCTCCCTCCCTCCCTCCCTCCCTCCCTCCTCTCCCTCCTCCTCTCCCTCCCTCCCTCCCTCCCTCCCTCCCTCCCTCCCTCCTCCCTCCCTCCCTCCCTCCTCCCCCTCCCTCCCTCCCTCCCTCCCTCCCTCCCTCCCTCCCTCCCTCCCTCCCCTCCCTCCCTCCCTCCTCCTCCCTCTCCCTCCCTCCCTCCCTCCTCCCTCCCCCTCCTCCCTCCCTCCCTCCCTCCCTCCCTCCCTCCCCCTCCCTCCTCCCTCCCTCCTCCCTCCCTCCCTCCCTCCCTCTCCCTCCCTCCTCTCCTCCCCACCCCTCACACACCCCACACATCACTCCTCCTCTCTTCTGTCTGTCTGTCTGTCTGTCTGTCTGTCTGTCTGTCTGTCTGTCTGTCCGTCTCTCCATCTGTCCATCCAACCATCCAACCATCCATCCAACCATCCATCCAACCATCCATCCATCCAACCATCCATCCATTCAAATGCAGCTGCATAAAGATGACCACATGATGGCAAGTGCACATGCTCAATCAAATGAATACAGACATGTGATGTGTTTCCAACTATCCCTATAACGTGTTCCTCTCTCCCGGTTCAGGGCCCAACATGCCAGATGACGTGGAGGTCATGAACTTCACCACTGGGACCATCTCAGTGCAGTGGGGTGTACCGAGGGGTCGTGTGGATGGTTACAATGTGACATATTGCTGCAAGAACACGTGTCTGTCAGACACCACCCATCTCACAAGTGTCACTCTCAGGGAACTGCGAGATGGGTGTCTGTACAACATCAGCCTCCGCAGCCACAGTCAGCACTTCCCAAGTGATACGTACACATTTACCCAGGCTACACGTAGGTACACAACAGACAGAAGGTATAATACAGTACAGAGCTATTATTTTATATAATGTTTTATTAATGTCATTTTTTTTAATAGTATGTATATTTTTAATTATATGTATTTTGTTATAATTACAGATTAATTAAAAAGTGTAGTCTAAATACACACAAAGTGAATAATAGAAAAAGGTTTTTCTTTTTCCTCTCAAATTTTTACTACCTGTCCACTGATTTTTTTACCCCTCCAACACCTATTTTGCCAGTCTAAAAGATGGGTAGGGCTCAGTTAAAAAAACCTTGTTCACGAAAAAATAAGAAAGAAACTAAAAGTTAAAAACCATAAAAACATGGCATCAAATATTGAAATAAATTGTCATAAAAATACACATACTTATTAAAAAGATACTTATAATAATAATACATAATAACTAAAAGCAGCTCAGAATAATAAATAAATAAAAAAGTAAATCCTAAAACTTAAAAAGTTGCGATGAGCGCCCTCTTCTGTTGAATGTATCAAGCATTGTTGTACTTTTGTTGTGTTTATGACTATACAACTTATTTCGACATGGTACCACATCCGAAGACTTGCATACTGAGTCACAGACTAAGACTAATAACTAGGAAATGTTTTCGGTCCATTTATTATGTTAACTGCTCATATTTATACATGAGCCAGTGGTAGACGGTAGTATTTTAAATATCAATGGCCGTCTCTGGTTAATCTATCTATCACGTGACCTGTTGCCTAGCAACATCTGATTGAAGCCAACAAAATGGATGTCAAGCATATGTTGCACTCATGCTTTCTGTTGTACATTTGATTGAAATTCTAGCCACAGAAATGGTCTTTATGTTAAGAACATACGACAATGTTTATAGTGATGACCTGACGCAGGAATGTTTGATTTAGGAAATATCACGCAGCAGTTCAGTAATGATGTACTTTAGATGCATAAGCTTTATCAACATTTTTTAGAGCGGAGTCAAACTGTAAAATTATTGCAATTGACTTTCTTAGTCACTACTGCATTAGCCGTGGGAAAAACACAAATACCCACCCCAACTTGAAGACAATATAATGACCCATTCGTATCCTAAACATTGCATGTAACACGAGCAGCATATGGCTGAAATCACCCAAAATTATATCAAATGACTGGAGGCTTACCACACTCCTCGTGACCGATTTTATAAAGAGGGACATGTCATGAGTAGAGAAGGCTGGTACAGATATAATCAGCAGTGGCGACCTCTGGTGTGCAAGGCTGGTACAAGTCAATTAGTGGCATTGTCCTACTAAGCTATGTTATACCATCCATATAAAATAAATGGTATATACAGTATAATAAATACGGTTTGAGTACATACAACTACCTAATGTATACAACGTACAATGACATACATGACTGACTATGTTACAGGGCCAAAGTCTGTGCAAGTTCTTCTTGTGTCGAGAATCTCCCCGACCAGTGTCTCCGTTGAGTGGAAAGAAGACCCACCATTAGCCTACAACTGCACGTACAGTTTCACAGTGACAGAAGACTCCTGTGCAAAAGGTCAAGCTTGTGACAAGACCGTCAACGTGACAGGCCAGGGGAGGCAGAGAACTGTCACGGACATGGTCCCTGGTCGCAGCTATCAGTTCAGTGTGGTCTCCGTCAGACACAACGTGTCAAGTCAGCCGTTAAGCAATTCGTTTCGGTCGAGTGAGTAGCCAAGGCCACACGGTGACCTTTCTAATGACAGGATGTTGAAAATGTTACAAGTAATCAGAAAACGTTAAACTGGCCGTTTTCTAAACGTATCGATATTTTTCATAATTTTATTCAGTGTTATCCATGTTCAGTACGGTTAACATCAATACTGTGCTATGCAGTTCTATACTATGTACTATACACATATGTACAGATTAACACAGAAAAGTACAGTTCTCATCAATACAGTTCACTTCAGTACAATTAAGTACAGTACAGTTATTATCAATACAATTCAGTACAGTACAGTTCTCATCAGTACAGTAGAGTTATCATCAATACAGTACGGTTATCATCAATGCAGTACAGTACAGTTATCATCAGTGCAATTAAGTACAGTACACTTATCATCAATACAATTCAGTACAGTACAGTTCTCATCAATACAGTACAGTTCTCATCAATACAATTCAGTACAGTACAGTACAGTTATCATCAATACAATTCAGTACAGTACAGTTATCAATACAATTCAGTACAGTACATTTATCAATACTATTCAGTACAGTACAGTTATCATCAATAAAATTCAGTACAGTACAGTTATCATCAATACAGTACAGTTATCATCAATACAATTCAGTACAGTACAGTTATCATCAATACAATTCAGTACAGTACAGTTATCAATACAATTCAGTACAGTACAGTTATCATCAACACAATTCAGTACAGTACAGGTATCATCAATAAAATTCAGTACAGTACAGGTATCATCAATACAATTCAGTACGGTACAGGTATCATCACTACAATTCAGTACAGTACAGGTATCATCAATACAATTCAGTACAGTACAGTTATCACCAGTACAGTACAGTTATCATCAGTACAGTACAGTATAATTATCCTCAATACAATTCAGTACAGTACAGTTATCAATACAATTCAGTACAGTACAGGTATCATCAATACAATTCAGTACAGTACAGTTATCATCAATACAATTCAGTACAGTACAGGTATCATCAATACAATTCAGTACAGTACAGTTATCATCAATACAATTCAGTACAGTACAGTTATCACCAGTACAGTACAGTTATCATCAGTACAGTACAGTACAGTACAGTATAATTATCCTCAATACAATTCAGTACAGTACAGTTATCAATACAATTCAGTACAGTACAGGTATCATCAATACAATTCAGTACAGTACAGTTATCATCAATACAATTCAGTACAGTACAGGTATCATCAATACAATTCAGGATAGTACAGTTATCACCAGTACAGTACAGTACAGTACAATTATCATCAATGCAGTACAGTACAGTACAATACAGTTATCATCAATGCAGTAAAATACAGTACAGGTATCATCAATACAATTCAGTACAGTACAGTTATCATCAATACAGTTTTCATCAACTCATTACAGTACAGTTCTCATCAATACAGTCTTTTATCAATTCAGTACAGCACAGTTCTCACCAATACAGCTTGATACAGCACAGTTCTCATCAATACAGCTTGATACAGCACAGTTCTCACCAATACAGCTTGATACAGCACAGTTCTCATCAATACAGCTTGATACAGCACAGTTCTCATCAATACAGCTTGATACAGCACAGTTCTCACCAATACAGCTTGATACAGCACAGTTATCATCAATACAGCTTGATACAGTACAGTTCTCACCAATACAGTCTTTTATCAATTCAGTACAGCACAGTACTCATCACTATAGCTTGATACAGCACAGTTCTCACCAATACAGCTTGATACACTACAATTCTCACTAGTCCTGTT
>JAODUO010000123.1:155000-202500 GCA_025642075.2 Ridgeia piscesae
TGCTGTCTGAATTTTTTTTAAATAGCTATATTTAGAACTGTTACGCATTTTATTGACTAAAGTCTAAATACTCTGTTAAAAACTTCGGCACGGTGACTCCAACTATGTAACCAGTCAATGGCTGTTCTCGTGACTGACCCTTTTGTCCGTTACTAGTGCGCACTACACACCCAATTAACAGAAATCAACCGTTAATATGTATGCATAAAATAATTCCAAGATATGGTATGTTTCAGCCTGCCACTCACCGTTCAGTGAACTCCTTTTTTACGGCCTGGCCTGATCATTTTCCCCCTCTCTTTTGCAAGTTCTTTCTGAACCAATTGCAGAATTAACTGATCATACTTTCTCCATTACGACAGAAAATGAAACAACTGAAATGCTGTTAAATCCCTATTTGAAACTCATGCATAAAAACAACGCCATCAAAACACGGGATAACCACAGGAGGCCTGGGGCCGGTGTCATATAGAATATTGACCCGCGGGTAAAGTGACCCGCGGGTCACTATTTTATATAGAATAATGACCCCCAGGTCTTTTTTCCATAAATTTTAAGTTATTGAAAAATGACCCGCCCTATAGAAAAATGACCCACCTCCATATTTTATGGATATATATTTGAAATAATGGTTTTGATCATAATGTTAAATGACAGCACATAACCAACTATTTCACTAAAAAAGATATATTTCTATGGTATAGTATATTGACCCGTGGCTCATTGTACATAGAAAACTGTAAAACTTTGACAATTTGGATAGTTATCACTTATGGGCTTGTAGTTTTATCATACAAACATCACAGAGAAATGTCTATTTGGTAATAGCTAAGTTTGTTTTGGGTGGGTGTTGAATCCATGAAGAAACAAGGGGTGAGTCATTTTTCCACAGGGGGGTCAATTTTCTATTATAGTATTTTGACCCCTGTGTCACTTTTCTACGTGGGTCAATATTCTGTCTGACACCGGTACGGTAGTGGCGCCACCTAGTGGGTAAAAGTGCTCACATCCTCATTGAAACCATAATTATATTTTGCTATCTGAACTTTGTCAGGTGGGATTAACCTACAACTGATCGCCACCATACAGCCTCTGATTGGTTAATATTTTGTTGTTTTTTGTGGCCCACCGTTCGACCAAAACAAAATAGCAGACTGATTTCTCGTTTTTCCTGACGTGTTTTAGAGCCTTCGAGCAGCGTGGTTATCCGGAATGTGTCATCTACGACTAACACAGTTTACATGGAGTGGTCTGAACTTAAGCTTGACCACAGCCAATGTCCAATCATTGTCTACGAGGTCAACTACTCATATGAGAACTGTTCCACTGGACAATGGGAGATGACCGCCTACAACACCACCGGTCAGTCTGAAAACATCACAGGACTACAGCCGTACTGGAATTACACACTTACCGTGTCAGCCTACACGGACGCAGGCAGAGGCAGCAGTGTCAGCGAGTATGTCAACGTCACCACCCTGCAAACAGGTCAGTGTCACTGTCGGTGTCACCGTGTCACCATTCATCTGTAGTTTGTGATTGTGGAAATTAACACCCGGCACTGACTGCATGAAAGGTTTCTTCACATAAGTTTCTTTTAAAGAAAACAGGGAGTTTGTTCATCTACCAGATGGTGTACCAGTAAGTTGGCGGCTGTGTTGAACAAATGAAAATGGAACCATGTTCAACATCACATTATTGACGTGTTACAATTTTTTTCTACCTATTAATTTCTTAAAATATTCATGCTTGTAATGATATATTTTAGTTGTGTGATTTGCCTCATATTGACCAAAGATGATTTGCCTCATACTGACCACAGATGATTTGCCTCATACTGACCACAGATGATTTGCCTCATACTGACCACAGATGATTTGCCTCATACTGACCACAGATGATTTTCCTCATACTGACCACAGATGATTTTCCTCATACTGACCACAGATGATTTGCCTCATACTGACCACAGATGATTTGCCTCATACTGACCACAGATGATTTGCCTCATACTGACCACAGATGATTTGCCTCATACTGACCACAGATGATTTGCCTCATACTGACCACAGATGATTTGCCTCATACTGACCACAGATGATTTGCCTCATACTGACCACAGATGATTTGCCTCATACTGACCACAGATGATTTGCCTCATACTGACCACAGATGATTTGCCTCATACTGACCACAGATGATTTGCCTCATACTGACCAAACAGATGATTTGCCTCATACTGACCACAGATGATTTGCCTCATACTGACCACAGATGATTTGCCTCATACTGACCACAGATGATTTGCCTCATACTGACCACAGATGATTTGCCTCATACTGACAGATGATTTGCCTCATACTGACCACAGATGATTTGCCTCATACTGACCACAGATGATTTGCCTCATACTGACCACAGATGATTTGCCTCATACTGACCACAGATGATTTGCCTCATACTGACCACAGATGATTTGCCTCATACTGACCACAGATGATTTGCCTCATACTGACCACAGATGATTTGCCTCATACTGACCACCAGACTACATAATGGACTGATACCTGTTAACAGCGCCGGGCCCCCCACTGTGGCCAAATGTGACATCACGGTCACATGACACAATCAACATGACATGGCAGTCTCCAAGTCGCTGTGAAATGAATGGCATCCTAATGAGCTACAACGTTTTCTACAGCTTTGTGGATCCGGTGCGACATACAGGTGAGCTCTGAAGTGTTTCAGAGGAACACGATCGTGGTTTTACCTCGGATTTGCTTTTACTCTAGAACTAGATAGGACTGGTAGTTTGTAATGTCTTGAATTAATCACAGAAGTGTAACTTTGAATTACTGGCTACTTATAGCGTTCAGAGAGAAAATACTACAAATTGTAATAGTGGATCTGATCTGATGTAGGATGATTTTGAAGCCAAGTTGATACTGGTAGATAAACCCATTCAGTATGAATATGAATACGACAGGTTGTTTAGCCAATAAAATATTTTTGTGTACTACAAATAATAATTGCTGTATAGCACCTCATTAAAATTGTTTTTTGGGGCGTCTTCAATATTTCATAACACATTAATAAATATAAAAATAATACTAATTAAAAAAAATAAGAAAATGTAAATACGTAAAATCACAGATAATTAAGAAATAACTAAACAAAACACACATTTATATATAACTTATAATAAAATACAGCTTGTAATCAGTAAAGTGAGATGTTTTTTTTTTACTCAGTCATCGCGAAGAATGTCAGTGTTGCTGGTGGTCAAACCAGAGTGACGTTGACCGATGCCGTCCATCCGTACACTGTCTACAAATTGACCATCCGAGGAGTGACCACAGGTCAAGGAGTTGCAAGCACCACTGTGTCCACACAGACAGCCGAGTGGTGTAAGCAATCATTCATTTATTTTATTCATATCTCATCCATCCATTCAAGGTATCTTAATCATTTATTAATAATTATTTCAATTTCACTTTTAGCCGTCACCGTCTTTGTTGGTTTGTTTATTATACTTCAGAATAAAACTGAACGTTTATTATAGTTTATTCAGTTATATTAATGATGGATCCCCTATGACGCGGTTTCCCTATGTCACAGTAAAATGGTGAATGTGACCTCTATCAAATCTTGCCTAAGTTACCTTGTCAACAGTTTACATAATACGTGTATTTCATTACTAGGGCAGAATACGTTTGCTAGATCAAACATTCCGATCTCACTTAAGCCACATTGGTTTTTATTTTTATAATGGAGGCAAATATTCTGGGTCATTCATGTAGCCGATGAACTTTTCTATCAATTGGAGAGAAATAATTGAAAGCGTTGACAAAATGAGTGGTTGACAACAGTCAGGAGGGCGCCACCGTGGCGTTATAGTCACATCACCAGGGATCTCACCACGTAAAAAAGAGAAGGCAAAACGAGAGAAGTTTAATAACAGCTGTTAGTGTTAGGTGCTCCTTGAAACTACATCAACTACCTGTTTATATTTCACAAGTTTTGTCCCTGACTACCTAATTCTTCCCTCTGCGCCTCTCTCCTACCTTCCCTCCCTGCATCTTCCCTGCGTGCCCCTGCCTATCAGTCCCGCCATCTCTTTCCATCCCTCTGGCTCCTTAACACCTCCTAATATGTTCTCAATACTTCACAGATCCGGGCGTCATCAACACGTCATCGTTTACCAATTACACGACCTCTAATTCGGTCAACTTGACCTGGGACGAACCATTGACCCCCAATGGTGTCATTGTCGGCTACACGGTCAGATACAAATGTTACCATGACAACGTACTCCCCGGATGTAACCACCCAAATTTGGAGGTGCCAACAAATGACAGCACACCGTCACTGCTGATGACTGGACTGCGGCCGTACAAAAACTACAGTTTCAGCGTGAAGGCATCAACTAGTGTCGGCGCAGGGAACTATTCGGAGGCAGTGCTTGCAGCGACTAACATAGGAGGTTTGTATGATCTTTTTCTAATTAAAAAAGATAAAGATATTATAATCTTATTAGTTTTAATAATATTTAGGTAACTTCTATTGCACATAAATCCATAGAAACCAAGCTCAGAGGCGCATCCATACAAAAGGATTAATCAATCTCATATACCATAGTAATAAGAAGAAGAAGAACATTTTTAAAGCACCATAAATCTGGAAATATCCATTCAGAGGCGCTGTACATGAGTATGTATACGTGAGAATTATAATATTAAGTTTGTTAAGGTAAATAAAATACATAAAATATTTATAAAAAGTAATAGTAATAAATAATAAAATAAATAAGTTAGCTAAAGATAATTATTGAAATAAATGGTATATTGATAATAAAATAATGAGTATGACATTATGTAAAATTAATGTAAAACATGTACAAGATAATAAATAGGTAAAATAAAAAATTAAATAAACTGGTTGTTATTATTATTATTATCAAGGTGGGTCTCATGGCAGGGGCATATAAATGCCGTAACGGGAGTCTCATAACGGAAGCAAGATCGGCAGATTTGGAGACAGCATGCTGAGTCCTTCACTTAACCACGGGACACGGCTGCACAATGATGATGATGATGAACGAGAGTCTCCTCACCTGTTGAAGAATATAATCACTAATAAGGTGTATTTTTAGTTATTGATCTTGGTGAAATAAATTCCATTCATGTTGAATTGTTCTTGCAGTACCACTGCAACCGCATACCCCAAAGGTAATGGTGACATCAGAGTTTGTGAATGTCTATTGGGGCGCCCCAAGCTATGCCACAGGACCTACAAACTGTACTGTGATAGTGGTTGATGCATCTGACACAAACAAGAAGTATTACGAATTCGTCAAAGGTGCGTTTTTAGCAGTTTTGTTATAAAAACTACAATGCTAATGTGTGAATAGTCATGACAACTTAGTGAAAATTATTGCATTATTATATGATGTTAGTTGGGTAATGTCATAACCAATAGTGTCATGACTACAAAATGGAAATCATTGTTATTGGAATGGTTTTATGATAACCTGCAGGCTGCCTTGACCAGCAGATGAATATGTTTGAGTTGTTTGATGTTCCTAGAATAGTTTGATGATAATCTGCAGGCTGGCACAATAACCTAGTGGAAATGCTATTTCAACCTGCAGGCAGCTGTGACAAGCAAGTGAAAATTATTGAATTATTCCCTGATGTTACTGTAATAATGTTATGATAATCTGCAGACAGTTATAAAAATCAAGTGGATATGGTAGAGTTATTCTCTGACGTTACTGTAATAGTTTAATGATGATCTGCAGGTTGCCACAAAAGATATGTGAAAATGTTTGAGTTGGACGCCTACTGGAATTACCGAGTGACGGTGAAGGCAGAGACAACGGCAGGTTCTAACACGTCTGACACTTTCAACTTCACCACAATGCAGGCTGGTAAGTTCATCTCTCATTTTTCTTAACTTAACTTTTACAAATATATAAATAAATAAATCGTTCTACTCGAGAGTCATAAGAGCCTGGAACCTACTCCCCCCAGAAATCATAGGCCTTGTTGCTCCAGCCCACCTCACCAGACTCTAGCTTAAAATCAGATACAGAAACTGTGTTTAATCTGCACAATTACTACACTTGTGTACACAGTTACTTGTACGTTTCAATTTTTATTATTCTTCTAAATTCACTTTCATGTTCATGCACCCAAGCAGTGTGCACCACACCCCACAAACTCATATGTTAGCCCCAGAAGGGGCTGTATGGAGTCCAAAGACCAAAATACAATTTAAATTCTTGCCTTGTTAAGAGGAGAAACAAATGTAATTTAGGTGCCCATGCATTTATTTAAACAAACGTCCACCCTGCTAGTTGTCTGTTTTAGGTAATGTTTTCCATCTGGTTCCAATCATTGTGGTAAGACTGCACAAATACACTACATGTCTAGCACCCAATTTTGTCTAGGCTACATCTCATGATGGATAGGTCAGCTATTAAGTTAACTTACTTATAGGAACTTACCTGTCAGGTATAAGTTCTTCTGTTCCCACATGAGGCTGGGTGAGTGTCATCCATATTAGCCTTATCCAGGACAAAAACATAATCGTTTTTTCTCAGCATCACTTGCTACGACCGACGTTAGAAGAAAATTCAAATGTAACGTATTCATGTAAGTTTATAAGTTTTTCCCACCAATGTAAGGCTAGCGATAGTAGGGATAGCCATATTGGTTTGGATAATCCAAAATCATGTACATGTGGTGGGTTGGGAGTTGGTCATTGGGAAAATAAATTGGCAAATAAGTAAATAATGATAAATATTGACGCTACTGTGAATACAAGATCCAGTCACCATGGTGAGTAATGCCTTGGTGTTCAACGTTTATGGACCACCCTTAGACATTCTGATGTTTTTCCTGCAATTTTGCGTAGACATATCTGAGGGTATTTTCACTGTGCACAAGAAATGTGTAGTTCACTAGTAAGGGCATCTCACGGCCTCCCTAAATGCAACACATTACATTCTGCCTGTTTCTGTCTGGGCTTTTAGCAGATCTGAGGACATGAAATCCCATGGTGATCTATGTATTCAGGTGATTAGAGTCAGCCCACCCCACAGCACCTGTCTAACTGGACACTCCAGTGTGCATGGGGAATGTGACTGATTGCTCTCCCCTAGTAGTGATAGGGGCTATATCAATAATGGACCAAGTGGATGTGGTTGTTTGTAGATCCGCGGGAAGTGAAGGACCTCGACGCAACGGCTGAGGAGGGAAAGTGCACTGAGCCTACACTGAGGGTGAAGTGGAACACCCTAAGGGGGAGGGACAGACGGGGCGTCATCCAGAACTACACCCTGCTCTTCAGGGTGAGTCATCCTCGTGTGCCGGGGATCATTCAAGTCGCTCACCGTTCAGATAATCTCACCATTCAGGTCACCCTACCATTCAGATCACCTCACCATTCAGGTCACCCTACAATTCAGATCATCTCACCATTCAGGTCACCCTACCATTCAGATCATCTCACCATTCAGGTCACCCTACCATTTAGATCATCTCACTATTCAGGTCACCCTACCATTCAGATCATCTCACCATTCAGGTCACCCTACCATTCAGATCCTCTCACCATTCAGATCACCCTACCATTCAGATCATCTTACCATTCAGGTCACCCTACCATTTAGATCATCTCGCCTTTCAAATCACCCACCATTCAAGTCACCCATCATTTGGGTCACCTACCATTCAGATCATCTCACCATTCAAGTCATCTCACCATTCAAGCTATCCACCATTCAAGTCATCTCACCATTCAAGTCATCTCACTATTCAAGTCATCTCACCATTCAAGTCATCTCACCATTCAAGTCATCTCACCATTCAAGCTATCCACCATTCAGAACACCGTGTATTGCATGAAGCATATTGCATTTGTGTGTCATGAACGATAATGTCTGTGTGTCTTTACAGACGGACTTGGGAGAAAACTTCACAAGGTCGTTTAAAGAATGCAGCAACTTGACACAGCATGAGTATGTACGAGTCAGCCCTGAACGCCAGTACACAATACAGGTACGTACAGGTGTTGTTTGTAATCTCATTTGCACCTGCCACAAGGTAACAGGTCAGCCAACAGCATAACTTGTTTATGTCATCCACTCAATGTTGGGACACAAAGAGTCATTTCTATAATGTTCTCTGTCACTGTGTCATTGTGGCATTAAGACAAGTTTCACGGAGACCGGTGTCACTGTCAGTGGTGTCTCTTATGGTCATGTCAGAGTGACCTCTTCTCTGATGGCCTGAGAGCTTCTACAGAAGAATGCTGTTTGGCATTTGATCTGTTTCCTCAGCCCGTGTAGGTGTAATCATAATAATAACTTTATCTAGACATCACAATCTAAAGTAGAGATCTGTTCAGTAATTCACAATCTTTGCTAGAAATGTTTATCTATGATGAGCATTAGACACTACAAATTACACATTGTTTATTCTATGTTGCAAAACAAAACTGTTTAACAAAATATTTTGCATATATCTGCAACTTTTTCATCTAACAATTGGCTGTGTAAGAATGTCAAATATAGGGTGTAGCATGAATGATGTCATGATTACTGAATGGAAAAGATTTTTGTTAGGATTATTAGATAGTAAACTGCTGAGCGAAAAACCGGAAATGGGTTAGTAATTCGCTGATGTTACTGGATAGTGGAATAGTTTTATGATAATCTGTAGGCAGCCAAGACCAGCAAATGGGAATGGTTGAATTAGTCATTGGTGCTAACTACTGAACTAGTTTGATGATAATCTGCAATCTGCCATCACCAGCAAACAGAGATCATTGCTGTTCATGGCAGATTCTTAGTTTGCTTCGATGGGGGCTTTCATGATCTGCAACTTGTGCATATTAGTGACTGGCTACATGAGAATTAGAATATCTTTTTACCGATATAATTACTGAGGGCTAGATGTAGCAGGAATGATGTGGTCATGGCTTCTGTTGCAATACAAGTGAAACCTTCTTCTTTTTTCCACAGATCTGGGCGTACTCTCAACTGGACAAGGGGAAAATGTCGGCCCCTTTCAAAGTCACCTCAGGAACTTGTCGTAAGATTAATTATTAATTTCTTTGTATGTGCTATGTTTGAAATTTAGCTTGTGTACTCAATAAAATGTTAATATTTCCACCCCATAAGGGTTTATGTTTTATCGCTAATTACTCAGTTAGCCTTATAAATTATTTCAAAGCAAATTACATATTTTCACAAATGTGTGCTTTGTTGTGATTTTTCTCAAAGGTATTCTGAAACAAGACATGAAAACTTAAATTTTGAGAGCACCTTCAGCAACGTCAGACATCTTTGTGATTGTACTCAAATACTTGCAAAATTGCCTCTTTTTAGCACCAACACTTCCAGAGAAAGAAGGGTTTTCTGGCCCGACCAGCGTGATATATTTCACTAACCAGACTGGCCTTGACTCAATGAAGACACAATATAGAGTGATGGTCAACAAGTCGTTTCTTTGACAATACTTCAAATGGAGCTCTTCGTGAAAGAGGTGTGATTGTGATGAATGCAGAAGAAGGTACTTATCAACTGATTGCTATCAACAACCAAAGTTAAAATCCCCGTTTTATGACATCTGAGCGTTCAGTTCTTTGGTTTTTGTCGCAGCTGCTGCAGTTGGTTTGATAAAGACATTACGATTTGTGTAATTGGTAATTTTATAAACAACAAAGATAAATTTGAATTCCAAACAAATTATCCCACGCAGTTTGAATGTTGTTTTTATATGTTAAGTTATGAGAACGATTTAATGTAGAAACAAAGAAACCAGGTTAGTCAAACTATGAATGTTGGTCTCTAATTCTGCATACTGTGTCAAGATAACTGTCACTTAATGGTGTCATTCCAGACAAGAGTATTTCATTCTGTTAACCAGTCAGTTCACATTATAAGCATGTTTTGATTCAGCAGCAGTTGAGAAATGTTCTACCCTAGCAAATATATATAAACATTTTGATTCTGTTTTTATAAATGTATCCAAATATTTAATAATTCTGCTGTCTATGGTTAGGATAACTGCAGTTCTACGTGCCACAAGTCATGAGTTGTGTATGTGTCTACAAGGTAATCTGTGGTGTTTGTTGCCAGCTGAGTCAAGTGCGGAGAGGTTTGGCAACAGGAGTGACTTCTTTAGTAAATACAACCACTTCTGGGGAACAGTGAGGGACGACCCAGATGTCAGGTCATATCGTGTCAGTCTAGGTGTGTGTTTACATACACAAGAATTTGGCAAGTCTACATGTGGAATGTCTATGTATATAAGTATATATATATATATATATTTATATATATATATATATATATATTATATATATATATATATATATATATTTTTCATGAGTAACATGAACAAGTGACTTCTTTGAATATTATAGACACCCTGTATATATATTATTTTTAATATAAAATTCATATACATGAATACTATTTTATAATATATATATATATATATATATATATATATATATATATATATATATTATTTATAACTCTCATGGTTCAAATGTCTGATCAGACCTATTGACCTGGACATACTCAAGTATAAGGATATATTTAAATGCATACTTTGACAAATTTCATTAATAATGACCATTTATTTCAGCAGTTAGCATATAGTAATATTGCTAGTTTTGCTCTAAATGCCTGGCAATCTCTGTGGCAAAGTAATGCATTGTGGTTTTATCATTGAATTTAGCATCCAAAGTAATTTGTGCATCAAACTCTGAATCTGAACTCCAGCAAGTTATTTTAGTTTGTATGCACCCCATGACAATGACAGTAAATATTGCAATAATATTTACAACAATCTCACAGTAGATTCTATTAATTGAGCGGCACCATTTTGTGATGTTAGTGGTGGCATCTATCCCAGAATGCCTGTGGAGCAACGCAATCGCAAAATAAACAAAGTTCAGATTTTGTTCACCACACCAGAAAAACATGTCGTAAAATGTAAACAAATATTCCAGGTGATTTCTATTGAAAAGTTACCCCCAACAGAAATGTTATCTCTCTTACCATGTGATGTCTGATTCACCCTTCAGATCTTTGGGTCGGTGGGCGCAGAAGAAGGTCAACAGTGGGGACATCTAGTGGAAATGAAATAGTACTGGGGCAAGACGGAAACTGCAAATCTGATGTTACAGCCAAGTGCAACGGGTACCTTCGAGCAAATACCAAATACAAGTACGTGACCTGCGTTATACTGGGAGCCCTTCTATCTCATGTTAAGGTCCCACACACCAATACATGCAGTGTTAACACAGACACGATAATAGCTAGAGCTTTTGATAGATTAATAGCCACAGCTTTTAATGACTTTTAATAGGTTAAAATAATTACATACAATAGTTATTGTATAAATGTATGCAATTATTTACATATAATTATGACTGCCTATTGTATAATCCAAAGAACTCTTACCAATGTCGAAACTTATTTATTTATCATATTGTTTTGATTTGTACCTAATTATAGTTTTTCATTTACTTATTTTTTATACTTTTTTAAGTACCAAACTGAGAGTTTTACCTGAAGTAAATGTATTCATGTATGCTACTGTGTCCAGTAGCATTAAAAGACTATACTTGTTTACAGAGTGCGTGTCTACACATGTACCAAGTCTGGATGTGCGATCACTGCCCCATCAGCCATGTTCCAAACAGGTACGTCCAACCAACATCCTCGACTATACAACAAGCATTTATATATCTAAAATCTCCATGAAACTGTACCTGTTTCAGAGTTTCCAGCAACAGAATCAACATTAGGAAATGTTCTGTTATGTATGGCTAATTTTCAACACACTGTATTTAAGTAATCCAAGAAAGACCTGTTTTCAGCAGCTGAATGTTTACATCTTCAATTCAAAAACATTTTGTGTATAATGGATCCTTGCCGGTTGTATTGATGTTGGCATTGTGTGAATTTTATGTCATTATTCTGACTGATTGTATTGTTTTGTTATTAATATGTATTGTTCTAGTTAGTTATACTGTTACTGTGTCAAGTGGATCTAGTCTGACAAGTTACATCAATTTTATTGGAAGGTTTATTTTTGAAGAATAAGAGCCATGTCACATTTGGCAACAGTTGACCTAATTTGTGACAATGACCATTCAGCAACTAGGAGCAGGCAGACATATTTTGACCTTCATCAAAACTCATTTTGACCTTCATCAAAGCTCATTTTGAGAAAAGCTCGAGTCACGCTCAACTAAATACAGAGACAACTAAGTTGCATATGGGACAGTGTCATTGGGACAAAAGTCATTTGGAAAAACATCACGCAAGTGTATCTGATTGATGTAAATTGGAGATTTTTCCAAGCAATGTTGTCATATATTTGTAGCCGCACACAGCAAGGCTGGAGTGATAGCAGCGGCTACACTTGTACCCTTGTTTCTCATCCTTCTCATCATCGTCATCCTTGTGTTCATCATGCGAAAACAACAGCTAGGGTAAGTTCAGTCAAATGTCTTCAGTAAGTGTCTTTAGAGAATTAAATCATCCTTGCATGTCGGCGGTCACTGTGTCAGGGGTCACTGTGTCAGGGGTCACAGGGGTCACTGCAACTGATTACTTTAGTACCAGCTTTCAGCTTATCCCTTTGGAAAACTTCTCTTTAAAACAGCCAATAAAATTGCCCATGAGGAATATGGGCGTCCTCCGGTCTTGTGATATAATTTTGGGTGATTTCAGCCACTCGCTGGTCATGTTTCATGCAATGTTTAGGATGTGAATGGGTCATTATATTTGTGGACCCACCAGTCGCATATTCGTCTTCAAATTGTAGTGGGTATTTGCACTGTTCCACGGCTAATGCAGTAGTGACTGGTGAAGTCAGTTGCTATGGTTTTAGTAGTTCGACTCCGTTCACTTCCATGGTTTGCGGAGATGATCAGCCAGGGGTACGATAGTTCAGTGCAATGACCCCTGGCCCTGGCCGGTGAGGCTGAATGAAGTGCAGAGTGAGATAGAGACACGTCTTATGTTGGTTCTAGTAGCATGTGGGTACATTTTGATGAGTGCTTTAATATAATTATTCTCTACTATTTAGTAAGTCCAGGAAACACTTGATAAACATTCAGATAGTTGTAGTTAAAAGAAAATGTAAAGTTTGGAATTGATTTGAATAGTTTATAGTTTTATGAAACCTTTTTCTACCAACTAAGTGGCACAGTTAATCAATAACGGAATAAAAGATAGCTACCAGTTAGTCAGCAGTAGTCAACTCATTGTTAGCAAGAAAATTAATGGAAAGCAATGTATTTGCACATAATACGGGATGATCTTTTTTCAGTATTTGTGTGGTGTTATTATAATTTGTCTACACTCAATTGTGTTCTCAGGCACAGTTTTGGTAGGTGATCTATTGCTTTCCCAGGTGTGTGGTTAACACATGACATATGTCTTTACTGTTATGACAGCACTGTTGTGTTTTTAAATAATTTGCCATGTTGTGTATGCCTCAATAGTGTTAGGTCCATCCATCAGTATCAGAAGTGGTTGCTGGAGTGAGACTAATTCCTGCTAGTGCCTCAGGATGAGTAAACAATTAATGAATCCAACAATGTTAACTTTATTTTAATTACATAACTTTTTTCCAGAAGAGACATTATTTACAATTTTATTAGCTTTGTGTTGTATGTGATCTGTCATTACTTCAGTTATGTTAACTGAATTTATACATATAAATTACACCAATTGTCACAGATCACTTAATGCCATAGGATAGCTCAAGAACGTGACAGCAGCAGCCGAATTAGTGAAGAGATGAATGAAACCTGTCAGCAAGATGCTCTTGGGAATGATGCTTTTTACATCTTAAGATGATTATTAAAGATGATTTGTGATATATAATTATATGACATTATTAATTATCAGTTAACAATCTGGAAAATAGGAAACTTATAGTGATTACTGATAGAGTTATACTTTTTATGAGGATATCTACTGTTTAATTGAGATAATCATAACTTATATAAAAAAATAGCTTATAGAATAATAATTATATTATGCTGCTTTCTTGATTAAAATCCATGAAAAAGTCACGTCATTTTTAATAACACTTGTTTTTGGGGCATAGACATATAACGCTGTTCTAACTATAATCATGTTGACTAGTGATTTAGTTTTAAGTATTTCTCACAATTATTGGTTCAGTGGCTATATTATAGCTGTATCTATGATTGATGGTGAAGTGCAACCAGAGCCGTCACGCATGGCCGAATTGGTCACGCGTGGCCGACCCTGTATATATGTATAAGCTGGAGTGGTGTGTATTGTGCAGTCCCTTTACAAAGAAGACACGCCCGGAGGGGACAGGAGACAGCGGCAAAGTGAATGAGGCGTTTGTGGAATTAGAGGACATTGCTCCAAAGTAAGACATCATTGTTTATTTTGTCGTTTATACATAGGTAGTTTACAGCAAGTTATACAAACAGAAATCACTATCCATGGAGGTGGTAATTCCTGTGGACTGCTGCGCACTTCAGTACTCATAATCACTCTGTAATTGGACACTGTTTGTTATCCTATGTGTATTACACAGGAGTTGGAATACCACATTACCTGGGAGGAAATATGTTTCAAGGCACCCTAAAAAGCTGCTAAAATTGTAGTTTTTGTATTTTATATTTTCAGATAGCTTAATATTTGTTGTGACTGAATATGTTCAGTCATTATGATTGTTTCATCTAGACAGACAGTTTGTGCTTAGTGTGGGTGAGGTCAAGTTAGTAGTCATTACTTTATTGAAATAGTTTCCAAACTAAGATGGTGACTGAAACATAAAAGATTCATATCTACACAACAAATTCTTTATTTCATGTTATTTTCTTGCAGGCAACCTGGAACAATTTCCCAGAAGGACCTTGGAGAGCATGTAAAAATGATGCATAAGGATTCTGATCTGCTGTTCTCTGAGGAATATAAGGTATATGAAGTTTTCTCACACTCTGTGGATGGTTTTCATTCTCATTTTTATTAGTTCTCACAGCTAAACTGTAATAGTTAAGCTAGCTGTAACATGTAGACATTCTCATGCGCTAATCAGCCCAATTGTGCTCACTAAAACGGATTTAACACAGAAATAGTGTCCTGTGTGAAATGATGGTGGATTTTGTATTTTAAGATGCTCCTTAAATTTAACAGTGATTCTGTTAATAGTTTTCCCTAAAGAGCCCATTATTGTAGTGAAAATCTCCTCTATTTTGCAATAACTAACCGTAAGTAGACAGTCCACTATCACAGTCCACTGTCACAAAGCATTATTTCATTTGTCACTCTAGTTCTGTCAGTTTTGTCATAATTGGCCTAACTACACTTTTTATCAGCATGATTAGAGAGTATATAATACTAACTGGTTCACTAATAATCTCACTTACAGAGGAGTAACAGCCGTCTCCATGAGACTGTGGGTTCACATGTTACATATGACCACCAGTCATGTATCCGCCTTCATATTGGGGTGGATATGTCATTCTCATGGCTGACACAGTGTCCCCGTCAGTTGCTGTCATTTTATATGGTTTCAACCGTTTGACTCCGCTCACTTCAGCAGTTTGTGCAGCCACTCAGCCAGGGGTACAGTGATGCAAAACAGCCCCTGGTGCGTGAGGATGAATGCCAGTTTAAAATGATACATCATTTGTTCAACTATTTTTTGTAGGTGTTGATTTATTCCTAAAAGTTAAGCAATGATTGAAAACAGTTTTGGAGAAAATAAGTTTTAAAATTGAGTTTTTTTGAAAAACCGTGACAGAGCAACTGTTCGTTAGTATTTTATTAGATCATTTATCGATACAAATGAACCACACAGTGAAACTTGTGATAGATGTGCATTTCTGTCAGAATTAAAAAATTTAACGGACATGCCTATGCGCGCTATTTTTGGCTCACGTGTAGAATAGGCCTGTGCAATTCAAAACCCGGTTCCTTGTGCCGATTCCTGTTGTTACTCTTGCTCTTCCTGCCTCCACAGCTGTTGAAGATGCTGAGTCCACGAAACCCAACCACTGCCGCTGAACTTCCCCAGAACCGCATCAAAAACAGATACACAGACATCTTGCCGTGTGAGTAGCCCACAATGTATCGTGCTTCTTGTTGAGAGGCGCGGATAGTGTCGAGGTTAGCACTTCTGCCTGGCACACCGGTGGCTTGGGTTCAATATCTGGTCATAGTAGTCATGATATATTTGGTGACAAACACCTGGCTCTCAACATTGGGGACTGTGTATCCCATGTAAATCAGACAATCACGTTAATGTCGGTCCTATCTTAATTTGGCACATAAAAGAACCACTGAGGATGACCCAGCACCCTGGCAGTGACTAGGGCTGGGGTAAATTCCATTCAAACAATTCCAATTCCCACTTCAAATCCTTTTATTCAATTCCAATTCATTCTTTCAATTCAATTTTTTCATTCCAATTCCATCTATAATAATTCAGTTCAAATTCAAATTCACACTCCAATGCCACATAACAAAAGTTAACCATAAAAGTATACGATTAACGTGCATACAAGGGGTGATACAGCATGTTGTGTATGATGTATTTATATAATCATTATGTAACATACATACATAAACAAACATACCTGATACTTGGAAATAAGTAAATCAAAAGAATGTACTCAGTGGCATTTTATTGCAGGAAAACCATTGTAATCCAGGCATTGCTGCATAATTAAAATGCCTGAATCTATAGTTTCTACTGAGTCTACTCTCATTCTGACATCAACTACTTAGCAATTACCATCATTGCAGGGGTCACATTCTGGTTACAATCTACAAGCCTCGTCAGTCTTCACTGGGCCTATTTCAATTCAACTTTATTCCAGACTCAACAGGGCACATACAGCAAGTACATGTGACTGAGGTCCATATGATGACATAAGGCAGACATTATGTGCAGCATGCATCCTTACCTAATGCTGTGTATATTAGAAATGTATATACTGTGTGCTTATGTGTGTTTGCAACGGATCTTAACTGGTTACACTTTGGACTGATTGGAGGTATCCTGGTTTCTTTAGTGCTAACTCTAATATTTGCTTAGCTTATGATACTAGGAAGTGTGATTGTTATCTGGGCAATTTCAAAGGTTCTTTGAAGCAGCCCCCCCCCATCCAGCATTCATTCATATAAGGCAGTAGGACAAGCCTAACTGACTTCCCATTCATCAGTTTCATCCACTTATTATTTGCTGGGTGAAGTTTGACCAGCAGCTTCAATGTCCAATTTTTCTTGGTCACTAAACACCATTGCCTGCACAGTAATACTCCCAACAGTGTGAAAAATATCCGCAATATTATAAAAAGATCCGATGCTCAATTCCTTTTCAATCAATTCCAATTAAATTCAAAATCTTTCAATTCCAATTAAGTTCATTTTGTTCCAAATCTTTTCCAAATCTTTCAATTCCAATTCCCACTCCAATTCCGGAATTGAATTGGAATTGAATTGATCAATATAAATATTCCGTAGAAAGCTTCACAAAATGGATATGAAAAACTTCTTTATTGTAACTTCGCATTATGTACGGATAATGCAAGAATCCTATTCAGAGAGTGCAAGAATCGTGCACTCTTAATGTAATACTTATCATATATGTTAATCTTTGTAAGTGCTGCTATATCTATATTTCCTTAAAACACAGATTAACGTATCTATGTTAATCTGTGTAAATGCACATTTGTCTACAGTGTACCCTAAGATTGGGGGTTGTTTTCTACTAGCACCAGTAACACCATGACAGTTTACAAAAAAACAACCCATAAGTCTGCCAAAGAGTAGTTTAAAAAGTGAAATGATAATATTATTTTTATCGTAGATAACCTGTGTAAAAATAAATAACTTGACATATTTCTTAATGCACATATGACCTTAATACTCTGTCAGTTCATTGGTCAAGTATCTATTGTGATCTATGCCTGCCTGGTGTTATTGTAGGTGAGACACAGAGAATAACAATACAGTAATCTATCACGAGAAATAAATACCTGTATGCAGGATTACTTTGTATATCTACCAGTGTATTAATGACTTCATCTTGTTTAGTTACCAATGAGGAAATTATATATGTTTGTATTGACGTCAGATGTAATTTGAATTATTCCTGATGTCAGCAGTGATGTCTGTGTGTTGGTCTAGTTTCAGTCAGTGCTGATGTCAGCAGTGATGTCTGTATGTTGGTGTAGTTTCAGTCAGTGCTGATGTCAGCAGTGATGTCTGTGTGTTGGTCTAGTTTCAGTCAGTGCTGATGTCAGCAGTGATGTCTGTGTGTTGGTCTAGTTTCAGTCAGTGCTGATGTCAGCAGTGATGTCTGTATGTTGGTGTAGTTTCAGTCAGTGCTGATGTCAGCAGTGATGTCTGTGTGTTGGTCTTGTTTCAGTCAGTGCTGATGTCAGCAGTGATGTCTGTGTGTTGGTGTAGTTTCAGTCAGTGTTGATGTTAGCAGTGATGTCTGTGTGTTGGGGTAGATTCAGCCAGTGATGTCTGTGTGTTGGAGTAATTTCAGTCAGTGCTGATGTCAGCAGTGATGTCTGTATGTTGGTGTAGTTTCAGTCAGTGCTGATGTCAGCAGTGATGTATGTGTGTTTGTGTAGTTTCAGTCAGTGCTGATGTCAGCAGTGATGTCTGTATGTTGGTGTAGTTTCAGTCAGTGCTGATGTCAGCAGTGATGTATGTGTGTTTGTGTAGTTTCAGTCAGTGCTGATGTCAGCAGTGATGTCTGTGTGTTGGTGTAGTTTCAGTCAGTGCTGATGTCAGCAGTGATGTCTGTATGTTGGTGTAGTTTCAGTCAGTGCTGATGTCAGCAGTGATGTATGTGTGTTTGTGTAGTTTCAGTCAGTGCTGATGTCAGCAGTGATGTCTGTGTGTTGGTGTAGTTTCAGTCAGTGCTGATGTCAGCAATGATGTCTGTGTGTTGGTGTAGTTTCAGTCAGTGCTGATGTCAGCAGTGATGTCTGTGTGTTGGTCTAGTTTCAGCCAGTGCTGATGTCAGCAGTGATGTCTGTGTGTTGGTGTAGTTTCAGTCAGTGCTGATGTCAGCAGTGATGTCTGTGTGTTGGTGTAGTTTCAGTCAGTGCTGATGTCAGCAGTGATGTCTGTGTGTTGGGGTAGATTCAGTCAGTGCTGATATCAGCAGTGGTGTCTGTGTGTTGGAGTAATTTCAGTCAGTGCTGATGTCAGCAGTGATGTCTGTATGTTGGTGTAGTTTCTGTCAGTGCTGATGTCAGCAGTGATGTATGTGTGTTGGTGTAGTTTCAGTCAGTGCTGATGTCAGCACTGATGTATGTGTGTTGGTGTAGTTTCAGTCAGTGCTGATGTCAGCAGTGATGTCTGTGTGTTGGTCTAGTTTCAGTCAGTGCTGATGTCAGCATTGATGTCTGTATGTTGTAGTTTCAGTCAGTGCTGATGTCAGCAGTGATGTCTGTGTGTTGGTGTAGTTTCAGTCAGTGCTGATGTCAGCAGTGATGTCTGTGTGTTGGTCTAGTTTCAGCCAGTGCTGATGTCAGCAGTGATGTCTGTGTGTTGGTGTAGTTTCAGTCAGTGCTGATGTCAGCAGTGATGTCTGTGTGTTGGTGTAGTTTCAGTCAGTGCTGATGTCAGCAGTGATGTCTGTGTGTTGGGGTAGATTCAGTCAGTGCTGATATCAGCAGTGGTGTCTGTGTGTTGGAGTAATTTCAGTCAGTGCTGATGTCAGCAGTGATGTCTGTATGTTGGTGTAGTTTCTGTCAGTGCTGATGTCAGCAGTGATGTATGTGTGTTGGTGTAGTTTCAGTCAGTGCTGATGTCAGCACTGATGTATGTGTGTTGGTGTAGTTTCAGTCAGTGCTGATGTCAGCAGTGATGTCTGTGTGTTGGTCTAGTTTCAGTCAGTGCTGATGTCAGCATTGATGTCTGTATGTTGTAGTTTCAGTCAGTGCTGATGTCAGCAGTGATGTCTGTGTGTTGGTGTAGTTTCAGTCAGTGCTGATGTCAGCAGTGATGTATGTGTGTTGGTGTAGTTTCAGTCAGTGCTGATGTCAGCAGTGATGTCTGTGTGTTGGTCTTGTTTCAGTTAGTGCTGATGTCAGCAGTGATGTCTGTGTGTTGGTGTAGTTTCAGTCAATGCTGATGTTAGCAGTGATGTCTGTGTGTTGGGGTAGATTCAGCCAGTGATGTCTGTGTGTTGGAGTAATTTCAGTCAGTGCTGATGTCAGCAGTGATGTCTGTATGTTGGTGTAGTTTCAGTCAGTGCTGATGTCAGCAATGATGTATGTGTGTTTGTGTAGTTTCAGTCAGTGCTGATGTCAGCAGTGATGTATGTGTGTTGGTGTAGTTTCAGTCAGTGCTGATGTCAGCAGTGATGTCTGTGTGTTGGTCTAGTTTCAGTCAGTGCTGATGTCAGCAGTGATGTCTGTATGTTGGTGTAGTTTCAGTCAGTGCTGATGTCAGCAGTGATGTCTGTGTGTTGGTGTAGTTTCAGTCAGTGCTGATGTCAGCAGTGATGTCTGCATGTTGGTGTAGTTTCAGTCAGTGCTGATGTCAGCAATGATGTCTGTGTGTTGGTGTAATTTCACTCAGTGCTGATGTCAGCAGTGATGTCTGTGTGTTGGTCTAGTTTCAGTCAGTGCTGATGTCAGCAGTGATGTCTGTGTGTTGGTGTAGTTTCAGTCAGTGCTGATGTCAGCAGTGATGTCTGTGTGTTTTGGTGCGTCTTTTAGATTTCAGTCAGTGCTGATGTACAGCAGTGATGTCATGTGATGTTGGTGTAGTTTCAGTCAGTGCTGATGTCAGCAGTGATGTCTGTGTGTTGGTGTAGTTTCAGTCAGTGCTGATGTCAGCAGTGATGTCTGTGTGTTGGTCTAGTTTCAGTCAGTGCTGATGTCAGCAGTGATGTCTGTATGTTGGTGTAGTTTCAGTCAGTGCTGATGTCAGCAGTGATGTCTGTGTGTTGGTGTAGTTTCAGTCAGTGCTGATGTCAGCAGTGATGTCTGTGTGTTGGTATGTTTCAGTCAGTGCTGATGTCAGCAGTGATGTCTGTGTGTTGGTGTAGTTTCAGTCAGCGTTATTGCTGTTGGGGTAGATTCAGCCAGTGATGTCTGTGTGTTGGGTATTTCAGTCAGTGCTGATGTCAGCAGTGATGTCTGTATGTTGGTGTAGTTTCAGTCAGTGCTGATGTCAGCAGTGATGTATGTGTGTTTGTGTAGTTTCAGTCAGTGCTGATGTCAGCAGTGATGTCTGTGTGTTGGTGTAGTTTCAGTCTGTGCTGATGTCAGCAGTGATGTCTGTATGTTGGTGTAGTTTCAGTCAGTGCTGATGTCAGCAATGATGTCTGTGTGTTGGTGTAGTTTCAGTCAGTGCTGATGTCAGCAGTGATGTCTGTGTGTTGGTCTAGTTTCAGTCAGTGCTGATGTCAGCAGTGATGTCTATGTGTTGGTGTAGTTTCAGTCAGTGCTGATGTCAGCAGTGATGTCTGTGTGTTGGGGTAGTTTCAGTCAGTGCTGATGTCAGCAGTGATGTCTGTATGTTGGTGTAGTTTCAGTCAGTTATGATGCTCTCTCTCTCTCTCTCTCTCTCCTCTCTCTCTCTCTCTCTCTCTCTCTCTCTCTCTCCCTCTCTCTCCTCTCTCTCCCTCTCTCCCTCTCTCTCCCTCTCTCTCCCTCTTTCTCCCTCTCTCTCTCCCTCAGCAGTGAATAAGGTTATTAGTATATTACGACTCTGTAGTTAGTCAGAGATTAAATATTGGGCTAATCATACCTCCACTCGACCCACCAAAAATATTGGGGCTTGAGTCCCTTGTCCCCAATTCTGATGCCCATGCTTAGTGTGCTAATAATATAATGTTTTTATGACATTGTGGACAAGGCAGCCTGTGAGATCACCCTCATAATTAGGAATGTGGCATTTGTCTGAGAATGTGACTTTGGTTATGTCTGTGTAAATGTGTCAAGCACTGTCTTCTCCTTCCAGTTGACTCGAGTCGTGTCAAGCTACTGCCAGTAGAGGACGATGAAAGTTCAGACTACATCAACGCCAACTACATGCCAGTGAGTCCTCCGTGTGAATGTTTATTTTGCATAGCACCATATCCAATTGATTCAGTTGTAAAACATAAATAACAATTTTTATATAAATTACAGCAAAATATAGTGTATTGCTTCAGCAATACAATGGCACAAGTGAGACATAATGTAGGTGGAGAGAGAGAGAGAGAGAGTGCAGTTCTCTACACAGATCTACCTCAGTGACAGAACTGTATACCAAATCAGCAAGAGTGACTCACCATTCTTAGTATCCACTCAGGTTACATTGGTGACGAAGGACTGGCCTGACTATATATCATATATAAATGTAAGTTAAGATGACATGAGTAATCACACCATCAGTGGAATGTGTGTGTGTTGACATGGGATGGCCCCATCAACCAGTGACGCGTGTGTCTTGCGGTGTCATCTGCTTACACCGGTAAATTTGTGTAGATGTGAAACCAATAGTTTTCTACAGTCGAAGCAATTTTCCATGTTGTATTTTACTTTGGAATTGGGAATATTTGGCCGCCCGAAACATGTCATTCGCTAAATTATAGTCAACCCCAGGACTGGACAGATGTGACCTTAATAGAGAGGTGACCATAATAGCATGACAAATTTCCTATACTTTGTTGCCATGGTAATAGCTGAGGACTACCTTAGGGAGACCTTAATTGGGAGTTTGTTACTATAATGACTGTATGTATTCGAACACTGTATCAGTGTTTGTTTGTTTTCAAACTCACAAAAGTCTTCAAAAATCAAAGAAATGATGCCTGACGTGTTGAAGTGTCTTCAGTAATTTGAGATGTATTGGCAAAACTGAAGCAAACTTTAATAAGCAATGTTTTGTGAAATGATGCAATTTTGACTCATATTGTGTGTTGTCTTTTAATATGTTGTTTCGTAAATGTAAACATTTTATTAGTTTGGCAGTGTTTACAAAAATAAACTGGACTTTGAAAGATGAGTACACATGTACGCCAAAATCACAAAATGTATGGAATTTTTAGTTTATATTTTTAGCTCATATGCAGAATATGCTTGTGCAGCTTAATAATCCCCAATATACTGAGTATGATGTACTACATGTATATAGAACCTTACATCACACGGTATTGGTGTGTTGTGGTTTTAGGGTTACAACTCGCGCCGTGAGTTCATTGCTGCCCAGGGACCACTGCCAAGTACCAAGGATGACTTCTGGCGCATGATCTGGGAACAAAACGTACCAATGGTGGTCATGTTGACACGCCTGGTAGAGAAAGGAAGGGTCAGTAAACTGCTTCCTCTTGCCTTCCCATATTTCCTGTTTTACACATACTCGTCTAATTATAAACTGTTAAGTATACTTCTATATATTCAAGAAACGTGTGATTAATAATACAATACAGGGAATATTTTGATGAATTTTTTATAGAGTGCTGTTCGAAAATGCTAAAAGTTGGCTTTCGAGAAAAATGGAAAATATATGTACGTAGTAATCTATACAAACAGACCCAGACAGAATTTATCACATTTCTCATGCTTAATTAAAATGTTAATTAGTACATTTGGCACAATCTTATGTGGAATTCAAATACTTTTTTAAACAAAGTACAACTAGCAATTTAAACAAACAAAGTTCATAAATAGTATACATTCATCTAAGGTGATTAAAATGCATGCCAGCTCATAGATTTTATTATTTTCATTTAATATTACCTTCATATGGCTACAACATGCATGTTGAAGGTTTAATGCCTGCCAGTTTGTGTTTAGCTACAATTTAAAAGATTCCGCCTGCAACATGCTCAAATGGTAAAGAAAACATCCAAATGGTAAAGAAAACATCCAAATGGTAAACACAACATCGAAATGGTAAACAAAACATCCAAATGGTAAACAAAACATACAAATGGTAAACAAAACATACAAATGGTAAACAAAACATACAAATGGTAAACAAAACATACAAATGGTAAACAAAACATACAAATGGTAAACAAAACATACAAATGGTAAACAAAACATCCAGCTTCAAAACAAAATTGGTTGGCAATAATGCAGAGGTGAGCAGAGTTAACCGCAATACCTTTGATGTTTAACTTTCCCACTTTCGAGACAGCAGACTTCCTGTTACAAATTTTTCTCTGCCAATTCTGAGCAGAGGAGCTGGCACCCTCCCTTTAAGGTATAAACAGTTAACGACACAGGTGTTGTCACTCAGCAGATTGGTGGACTGTGCCTTGGTCTTGCAGGAGAAGTGTTCTCAGTACTGGCCTCCTGACAATGAGGCCTTGTTCTATGGAGACCTCAAAGTGTCGATGCGTTCTGAGTCTGTCCTCGATAACTACACGATCAGGATCTTTGATATACAACTGGTGAGTGACTTTGTCGGGTGAAATGATTCTTTTTCTTGACTTTAAATGTTGCCATTTTTAGTTCTTTGGTCCAACGGACTTACGGCATCACTCTGCGTGTGCCATATACTGTGTGTCTTCCACCGTATGCCATTAGTTCTCAGACCTCAGAAATTTTTGGAGGTCTATTTTTCAAATTTTGGGTAGACATTTCTTAGGGTACTGTAACTATGCATAAGAAATATAAATTTGATTGACACATATTTAAGCCTCCTAGGGTCCATTAGGGCCTATAATCTGGCACATTTTAAGTTCTTTTGTTTTATTCAAAAACAGTTCTGTAGCTTTTCAGTGTCCTGATGTGGTTGTGTTGTGAATATTGCTGAATGTCTTCACGGTTTCTTGTGTCTTCTGCTACAAAAGATGTGTTGATGTAAATCTCAAAAAAGAACAGGGGAAGGGGTGAATGGGAGGGGACATCAGAGAGGGGGCAAGCCAGGGTGAGTGAGTGGGGGCGAGAGGGGGAAGTGAAAGCAGGGGAGATAGTATGTGGGAGAGGATGGGGGGACAGATGGGAAAGAATGAGGGCATGAACAAGGGGAGAAATGGAGATGTTAGAGGGAGGCAAAGCAGAAGTCGGCTGTGATCTTTATACTTCACGTTAACATCAGTAGAACATCATTCTGAATTTACATGTTATGCTGTTGTCTTGTTTGTCCAGCAATCATGTCTGTGAAGGACCTCCCAGGTTTGTTGTCTTAACAACCCAGAAACTACCCAGGAATCCTGTCACACAACCCTACACCATCTCAGTGTCTTGGGCAATACAAAATATTTATGTTGCATTGATAAACGGTCAGTGCCTCCAGTTTAATGGCTATTGCAGTCAGTATTATAATATATTTAAAGGATCCACATTCATTTAATGTTTTCTGGAATCTTAGGATAGTTTCAGTTACGTGCAAAATTCCAGGGTAGTTTCTAAAGATTGTGTTTGAAATGTTTTGTTCTTTCAAGTTGCTCAGCTCACCGATAGGTTACGTGGCGTGCTTTTTGTCACATCTTCACACAATAAATAATTAACTCGTTTTTGTAGTGGGTGTTCTTGGCACACTATCTAGAAGGTGCCATCTTTGTGTTAGATGTCTACCTGTTTATTTTGCTGTATTATTGTGTTCGTTATGTAACATGTTTTATTGTCATAAATTGTTACGCTTCGGTTAAGATAGCATTTGTTTCTAATATTTTTTGGGTTGCAGTTATTACCTTTATTGTTTTATTGCTGTGCAGTTTGTTGCTTCTCTGTTACTGTCAAGAAATATGTTTAGTAATAATTTATTGCTGCTTTTATCTGTTTTTTACTGCATCATGGTGAATTTGTAATTGTTACTAATCAGTCAGTCTACCAGTAGTTTGATAATTTTATCTTAATTGTACAAACGATGCTAGAATTGTATACTATTGCAGCCAGAATGTCAGACATATACTATCATATAGACACATTGAATAAAGTCTGGCACACTGTAAAACTAGTGTGCTGCTCCTAGCTGTTATTTTTGATTTAATATTAAGTTCTTACGACTACAACAAACATATTGAATGTTTACTACGCAATTTGAAAGATTCTGCCTGCAACATATTCAAATGGTAAACAAAACATCGAGTTTTCAAAAAAATTATTTGCAATAATGCCGAGGCGAGCAGAGTTAACTGAGAGTTAACCCTTTGATGTTTAACTTTCCCACATTTTTTACAGCAGACTTCCTGTCACAAATTACAGCTCTGCCAATTCTGGGCAGAGGAGCTGAGCTCCCTTTAAATAATTTAAAACAAATTCAAACTTTATGTGAAGCATTACTACTGTCTGTAGGGCTGATTGTAGAAAATCCAGGGACTGCTCTTCGATTTTGAGCCAGCAGGTCCGCAGCAAATGGCACACAGCAAAACAACTGGATCAGCGAATTTCTTGCTAATATTGACCAATTCTGGCTTTAAATCAAATCAAATCAAATCAAATCAAATCAAATCAAATCAAATCAAATCAAATCAAATCAAATCAAATCAAATCAAATCAAATCAAATCAAATCAAATCAAATCAAATCAAATCACTTTATTGTCCTTAAAAATATGTGCATTTTACAACTCATGATCACATCTAAAATATATGGGATGGTCACAACAAAATGCAAATGACTTTCCAGATGTATCAACTACAAGAACAATTCAACCAGGTGACATCAATATGACTCATTTAGCATTCAACATTCTAGTGGCCACAGGCACAAAACTCCTGCTATAGCGAGATGTTTTACATTTTATACAACGGTATCTCCTTTGAGACGGAAATACATGGAAGAACGTAGAGAGCGGGTGATCAGACTCAGTAGCGACAGCACGAGCTGTCTTCAAATATGCATGGTCGATTATTTCGGAGAGCTTTGGTGTAGGTAAACCAATGATCTTGGCAGAAACATGTCAGATTTTCAGAAGCCTGTTACGGTTTTTCATAGTGGAGGATTCTGGGTAATACAGACCATTAACGATACATATAACATATATGTTTACTGTACAATGCACGCTAAGGGCTAAAAAGGTAGAATACTTCTCCAATGGAAAGATGAACTGGGACAGTTCGTATTATTTACACTTTCCACGTGTCAAAGGGTGGAGATTATGGATGTCCAGTCAACGATTGCAAGCTACATAGCTCCCAGAATGCAATGGGATGTTGTGTTTTACACAACCGGAAGTAATGGACGTCTTATGTTTCGTTGCGGGTGCGTCCACCTTTCAGGGAAGCCATCAGCGAGCGATCAAACAGATGCACTTTATTCGCTGGCCGGACTTTGGTTGTCCTGAGAACTCGGACGCGCTGCTTGACTTTGTGCGTGACGTCCGAATGCACCTGCCCCGCGGCGACAAATGCCATGGGCCTATACTCGTGAATTGCAGGTTAGAGCATGCGTGCCGGCCAGCCAATGTCCAGGGCTTGACCAGTGGTCAGTCACTCATCCTGTGCCGTATGTCCACTGCATGCAACCATCACATGTAGAAGTATGCAGCGTCCACTCAGCATGTCCAAGTTCTGAAATGTTTAATGAGCAAGCCTGGCTTCATGGTCATGGCCTTGGTAATACAGTCACCTCACAATCAAGGCGACACCTTGGTAATACATTCACCTCACAATCAAGGCCACACCTTGGTAATACAGTCACCTCACAATCAAGGCCACACCTTGGTAATACAGTCACCTCACAATCAAGGCCACACCTTGGTAATACAGTCACCTCACAATCAAGGCCACACCTTGGCAATACAGCCACCTCTCAATCAAGGCCACACCTTGGTAATACAGTCACCTCACAATCAAGGCCACACCTTGGTAATACAGTCACCTCACAATCAAGGTCACACCTTGGTAATACAGTCACCTCACAATCAAGGCCACACCTTGGTAATACAGCCACCTCTCAATCAAGGTCACACCTTGGTAATACAGTCACCTCACAATCAAGGCCACACCTTGGTAATACAGTCACCTCACAATCAAGGCCACACCTTGGTAATACAGTCACTTCACAATCAAGGCCACACCTTGGTAATACAGTCACCTCACCATCAAGCCCACACCTTGGTAATACAGTCACCTCACAATCAAGGCCACACCTTGGTAATGCAGCCACCTCACCATCAAGGCCACACCTTGTTAATACAGCCACCTCACAATCAAGGCTACACCTTGGTAATACAGTCACCTCTCAATCAAGGTCATACTTTGGTAATACAGCCACCTTTCAATCAAGGCCACACCTTGGTAAACGAATGAATCACATATTCATTTGGGGCAGTTACATTCCGTCTATGCGTGATGGATGTCATGACCAGATGACTCAGCCTGCAGTGTATTGACACCTGGCCACCAGGTGGCACTGTGATCACACTGATGTACTAACGAGGGCACAGAACATGCACACGCATGCGTGCATATATGTGTGTGTTTGTGTGTGCACGTTTATTAATTTGTTAATTATGAGCATGTTTGCTTGCACTAATAACAAGAAGTTTTACTTTGTAGATATCAGCAAGGAGTTGATTTGATTTGCCGAGCACGTTCTTGCATGTTGACAATAAACATCTGTGGCTGTTCCAACACATGCAGCTACCCCCTCCCCCCAGACATCGTTTGTAAATGTTACATCATCCCTAGAATGTAAACTGGTGAAGTGTTTGTAATTTGTGATCATAACATTACATTTCCTAGTACATTTTTACGTATCTTCTGCCTTGGTGTATAAAATGTTTAGTTTTCTTAAATCTTTCCATGGCATAGTTTATATAGTGAAGTCCACCATTTGTGTGATGAATTCAAAAATCCATCAAATTGCAGGAAAACCCCCAGACATTCTCAAACGATCTGACAAAATTTCATAATTATCATACTGTTTATACTCTCTGACACACCATCATTAAAAGCACACATTTTATTTTAAACCTTTATACCAGCAGTGGGTGGGGATGCAAGCAGGTGTTGGAACAGCCCTCCATTGACCACACTGGTGCCCCCTGTTGGTGCATGTTGTTACTAGTAATATTTTGGCATGTGTAGGGTCAAATGACACGGATGATCAAACAGTTCCACTTCAATGCATGGAATGATTTTGGTTGTCCGTCTACGACTGAAGTCATGCTCAACTTTGTCTGTGTCGTCCGATCGCATGTTCGGCCGAACTTCAAAGGACCAATTATAGTTCACTGCAGGTATGGTCTGGTATCCATCCTACACCGAAACTATTCTCACTGGTAGGAGTGATTTCAATCAGTGTCAATGAACAGTTTAAAATTGCACGGTTAAAAATATCAAAACGTAATTCAACTTATTGTTACTTATTAAATATTCAATTGTAATAGTAAGAAAATCATGAAAATTGTCAAGGGTGAATCACAAAATTAGTTAGTATCACTATATTGATTATGTAATAAATGTGTAAATGTGAATTTTATTTTGTATATTATCTCAAGAGGGACAGAACAGCTATACAAGTCACATGACACCTGCTTTGTTCTTTCACTCTGGTCATGTGATGCACAGACTTATTCATTTCAACAAATCAGTCGTAGTGCAAAGACGTTATGTGGCAACAACTTGTGAAAATTACTGAAATAATGAAAGGTATTCAGTACAAATAGAACAAAATATATTGTATATGATTTTATAAACAAAGTTTACACATTACTGAAATAATGAAAGGTATTCAGTACAAATAGAACAAAATATATTGTATATGATTTTATAAACAAAGTTTACACATTACTGAAATAATGAAAGGTATTCAGTACAAATAGAACAAAATATATTGTATATGATTTTATAAACAAAGTTTACACATTACTGAAATAATGAAAGGTATTCAGTACAAATAGAACAAAATATATTGTATATGATTTTATAAACAAAGTTTACACATTACTGAAATAATGAAAGGCATTCAGTACAAATAGAACAAAATATATTGTATATGATTTTATAAACAAAGTTTACACATTACTGAAATAATGAAAGGTATTCAGTACGTATAAAAATAGATAACATTATTTGTGTGTAGGTTTCTGTCACATATTGCGCTGGTATTAAATTAATTTAGTTAAACCATGCTTTGTTAAATGCATGAATCATGCCTTGATTGATCACCATTTGCACAGCTAGTGGTGGGTAGACTGCCTAGAGATGTCATCTGTATCTTTGTTATCAATAGGTGTGTAGCATTACTAATCCCAAAACACAATATGATTGAAATTTTTATTTCTTAATTTGCTAAACAACATGGTTTTACTATATGGCCCTGAACAGTGATAGAATTTTCAACAATGTTGGGCCCAAAACTTAAACAAATCATATGTTTGTGACAAATATTTATTTCTGTTTTTTCCAAACAATCTAATGTACCTATAACTCCTAAGGCATTAGCAGTGAATTGCAAAATAATTCCTTCAGAAATCACATTTAAATTATGCACAACATATTTGCCAAAAACTTGCATTTATGTAAAATTTACGAACACTATGTCGTCATGCTATCATGAAGTAGTGGACTATACAAATGTGACGTCATGTGATAATGATATGTGCTGTTTCAGCGCTGGCGTTGGTCGGACTGGTACCTTTATATGTGTCGACCATCTACTCCAGCACATTCGCGACTACGACGGCATCAACGTCTTTGGCATGGTGCTGGAGATGCGACAATACCGGTGCAACATGGTGCAGACTGAGGTAGAGTTACCTACTCACGTAGTTGTTTGAAAGGTGGAGAGAACGTTAGGTTACTTAATTCACTTTAAAGGTCTTGATTTAAGAAGAAGTTGTCTGCTACATATTTGTTTACTGACATAGTGTTCTAAAGACTAGAATACAGTTATTGATGGTAAACTATCAAGCAGGGCCGTTGTCTTTTCTTGTAGGACCAGTAATACAGTTACTGACGGTGTACTATCAAGCAGTGTTTTCATGTAGGACCAGTAATACAGTTACTGACGGTGTACTATCAAGCAGTGTTCCATGTGTTCTTGTAGGACCAGTAATACAGTTACTGATGAGATACTATCAAGCAGTGTTCTGTGTTTTCTTGTAGGACCAGTAATACAGTTACTGACGGTGTACTATCAAGCAGTGTTCCATGTTTTCTTGTAGGACCAGTAATACAGTTACTGATGGTGTACTATCAAGTAGTGTTCTGTGTTTTCTTGTAGGACCAGTAATACAGTTACTGATGGTGTACTATCAAGCAGTGTTCTGTGTTTTCTTGTAGGACCAGTAATACAGTTACTGATGGTGTACTATCAAGCAGTGTTCTGTGTTGTCTTGTAGGACCAGTAATACAGTTACTGATGAGATACTATCAAGCAGTGTTCTGTGTTTTCTTGTAGGACCAGTAATACAGTTACTGATGAGATACTATCAAGCAGTGTTCTGTGTTTTCTTGTAGGACCAGTAATACAGTTACTGATGAGATACTATCAAGCAGTGTTCTGTGTTTTCTTGTAGGACCAGTAATACAGTTACTGATGGTGTACTATCAAGCAGTGTTCTGTGTTGTCTTGTAGGACCAGTAATACAGTTACTGACGGTGTACTATCAAGTAGTGTTCTGTGTTTTCTTGTAGGACCAGTAATACAGTTACTGACGGTGTACTATCAAGTAGTGTTCTGTGTTTTCTTGTAGGACCAGTAATACAGTTACTGACGGTGTACTATCAAGTAGTGTTCTGTGTTTTCTTGTAGGACCAGTAATACAGTTACTGACGGTGTACTATCAAGTAGTGTTCTGTGTTTTCTTGTAGGACCAGTAATACAGTTACTGACTGGTGTACTATCAAGTAGTGTTCTGTGTTTTCTTGTAGGACCAGTAATACAGTTACTGAGGTGTACTATCAAGTAGTGTTCTGTGTTTTCTTGTAGGACCAGTAATACAGTTACTGATGGTGTACTATCAAGTAGTGTTCTGTGTTTTCTTGTAGGACCAGTAATACAGTTACTGACTGGTGTACTATCAAGTAGTGTTCTGTGTTTTCTTGTAGGACCAGTAATACAGTTACTGACGGTGTACTATCAAGCAGTGTTCTGTGTTTTCTTGTAGGACCAGTAATACAGTTACTGACGGTGTACTATCAAGCAGTGTTCTGTGTTTTCTTGCAGGACCAGTAATACAGTTACTGATGGTGTACTATCAAGCAGTGTTCTGTGTTTTCTTGTAGGACCAGTAATACAGTTACTGATGGTGTACTATCAAGTAGTGTTCTGTGTTTTCTTGTAGGACCAGTAATACAGTTACTGATGGTGTACTATAAAGTAGTGTTCTGTGTTTTCTTGCAGGACCAGTAATACAGTTACTGATGGTGTACTATCAAGTAGTGTTCTGTGTTTTCTTGTAGGACCAGTAATACAGTTACTGATGGTAACTATCAAGCAGTGTTCTGTGTTTTCTTGTAGGACCAGTAATACAGTTACTGATGGTGTACTATAAAGAAGTGTTCTGTGTTTTCTTGCAGGACCAGTAATACAGTTACTGATGGTGTACTATCAAGTAGTGTTCTGTGTTTTCTTGTAGGACCAGTAATACAGTTACTGATGGTGTACTATCAAGTAGTGTTCTGTGTTTTCTTGTAGGACCAGTAATACAGTTACTGATGGTAACTATCAAGCAGTGTTCTGTGTTTTCTTGTAGGACCAGTAATACAGTTACTGATGGTGTACTATAAAGAAGTGTTCTGTGTTTTCTTGCAGGACCAGTAATACAGTTACTGATGGTGTACTATAAAGTAGTGTTCTGTGTTTTCTTGCAGGACCAGTAATACAGTTACTGATGGTGTACTATCAAGTAGTGTTCTGTGTTTTCTTGCAGGACCAGTAATACAGTTACTGATGGTGTACTATCAAGTAGTGTTCTGTGTTTTCTTGTAGGACCAGTAATACAGTTACTGATGGTGTACTATCAAGTAGTGTTCTGTGTTTTCTTGTAGGACCAGTAATACAGTTACTGACGGTGTACTATCAAGTAGTGTTCTGTGTTTTCTTGTGGGACCAGTAATACAGTTACTGATGGTGTACTATCAAGTAGTGTTCTGTGTTTTCTTGTAGGACCAGTAATACAGTTACTGATGGTGTACTATCAAGCAGTATTCTGTGTTTTCTTGTGGGACCAGTAATACAGTTACTGATGGTGTACTAACAAGTAGTGTTCTGTGTTTTCTTGTAGGACCAGTAGTACAGTTTCTGTTTCTGTTATGTTGTAGTGCAAAACCCCTACTGGGGCATCATGCACTAGTTACTGATGGTGTACTATCAAGTAGTGTTCTGTGTTTTCTTGTAGGACCAGTAATACAGTTACTGATGGTGTACTATCGAGTAGTGTTCTGTGTTTTCTTGCAGGACCAGTAATACAGTTACTGATGGTGTACTATCAAGCAGTGTTCTGTGTTTTCTTGTAGGACCAGAAGTACAGTTACTGATGGTGTTCTATCAAGCAGTGTTCTGTGTTTTCTTGTGGGACCAGTAATACAGTTACTGATGGTGTACTATCAAGTAGTGTTCTGTGTTTTCTTGTAGGACCAGTAATACAGTTATTGATGATGTACTATCAAGTAGTGTTCTGTGTTTTCTTGTAGGACCAGTAATACAGTTACTGATGGTGTACTATCAAGTAGTGTTCTGTGTTTTCTTGTAGGACCAGTAATACAGTTACTGATGGTTACTATCAAGATTTCTGTGTTTTCTTGTGGGACCAGTAATACAGTTACTGATGGTGTACTTAAGTAGTGTTCTGTGTTTTCTTGTAGGACCAGTAATACAGTTACTGATGGTGTACTATCAAGTAGTGTTCTGTGTTTTCTTGTGGGACCAGTAATACAGTTACTGACGGTAACTATCAAGTAGTGTTCTGTGTTTTCTTGTAGGACCAGTAATACAGTTACTGATGGTGTACTATCAAGCAGTATTCTGTGTTTTCTTGTGGGACCAGTAATACAGTTACTGATGGTGTACTATCAAGTAGTGTTCTGTGTTTTCTTGTAGGACCAGTAATACAGTTACTGACGGTAACTATCAAGCAGTGTTCCGTGTGTATTCTTGTGGGACCAGTAATACAGTTACTGACTGTGTACTATCAAGTAGTGTTCTGTGTTTTCTTGTAGGACCAGTAATACAGTTACTGATGGTGTACTATCAAGTAGTGTTCTGTGTTTTCTTGTAGGACCAGTAATACAGTTACTGATGGTGTACTATCAAGTAGTGTTCTGTGTTTTCTTGTAGGACCAGTAATACAGTTACTGATGGTGTACTATCAAGTAGTGTTCTGTGTTTTCTTGTGGGACCAGTAATACAGTTACTGATGGTGTACTATAAAGTAGTGTTCTGTGTTTTCTTGTGGGACCAGTAATACAGTTACTGACGGTAACTATCAAGCAGTGTTCCGTGTGTTTTCTTGTGGGACCAGTAATACAGTTACTGATGGTGTACTATCAAGTAGTGTTCTGTGTTTTTTTGTGGGACCAGTAATACAGTTACTGACGGTAACTATCAAGCAGTGTTCCGTGTGTTTTCTTGTGGGACCAGTAATACAGTTACTGACTGTGTACTATCAAGTAGTGTTCTGTGTTTTCTTGTAGGACCAGTAATACAGTTACTGACGGTGTACTATCAAGTAGTGTTCTGTGTTTTCTTGTAGGACCAGTAATACAGTTACTGATGGTGTACTATAAAGCAGTGTTCTGTGTTTTCTTGTAGGACCAGTAATACAGTTACTGACGGTGTACTATCAAGCAGTGTTCTGTGTTGTCTTGTAGGACCAGGATTACAGTTACTGATGGTGTACTATCAAGTAGTGTTCTGTGTTTTCTTGTAGGACCAGTAATACAGTTACTGATGGTGTACTATCAAGCAGTGTTCTGTGTTTTCTTGTAGGACCAGTAATACAGTTACTGATGGTGTACTATCAAGCAGTGTTCTTGTGTTTTCTTGTAGGAACCAGTAATACAGTTACTGACGGTGTACTATCAAGCAGTGTTCTGTGTTGTCTTGTAGGACCAGTAATACAGTTACTGACAGTGTACTATCAAGTAGTGTTCTGTGTTGTCTTGTAGGACCAGTAATACAGTTACTGATGGTGTACTATCAAGTAGTGTTCTGTGTTTTCTTGTAGGACCAGTAATACAGTTACTGATGGTGTACTATCAAGTAGTGTTCTGTGTTTTCTTGTAGGACCAGTAATACAGTTACTGATGGTGTACTATCAAGCAGTGTTCTGTGTTTTCTTGTAGGACCAGTAATACAGTTACTGACGGTGTACTATCAAGTAGTGTTCTGTGTTGTCTTGTAGGACCAGTAATACAGTTACTGACAGTGTACTATCATGCAGTGTTCTGTGTTTCTTGTAGGACCAGTAATACAGTTACTGATGGTGTACTATCAAGTAGTGTTCTGTGTTTTCTTGTAGGACCAGTAATACAGTTACTGATGGTGTACTATCAAGTAGTGTTCTGTGTTTTCTTGTAGGACCAGTAATACAGTTACTGATGGTGTACTATCAAGTAGTGTTCTGTGTTTTCTTGTAGGACCAGTAATACAGTTACTGATGGTGTACTATCAAGCAGCGTTCTGTGTGTTTTCTTGTAGGAACAGTAATACAGTTACTGACGGTGTACTATCAAGTAGTGTTCTGTGTTGTCTTGTAGGACCAGTAATACAGTTACTGACAGTGTACTATCATGCAGTGTTCTGTGTTTCTTGTAGGACCAGTACATCTACATACACGACTGTCTGCGAGATGCTCTAGAGAAACAGCAACAAGAGGATGATGATGATGAGGCTGATGGCCCCATCTATGCTAGTAGGTGCTTAACTCGTTCCCCTTTCTACCTCTGCTTCTAACCTAATTACGGATCGTTCACAATTGTTGATTACCTGTTCACAGAAAGAGGACTAAATCTCAAACTACCCCTGAATTAGTGCATTAGAACCCGCTGAAACTTGTGTGTATCGGTGTTATGAATATGCCATGGTGTCTGCAAAGAACATTATAATAACTAGTATGGAAAGCATTTCTTTGGCTCCATTGTCTGCAGTAAATTTGAGCTCAGTGGCACAATAAAACAAAGGGATTAAGTGGTCTCTTTGTCATGTTCAGAGAAAACGTTGCCAACAGATGGGTCAAATTGCCAAGGAGAATATACAGTAATGAAAAGATGGCTTTTGAGATGACGGCAAAATTAAACTATTTCTTCCCAACTTCGTGTTGGCATGGCAACCGAGAAGGTTTAAAGTGACATGATCAGTTCGTGGCTTTTTATTTTTATTGCAAAATCATGTTAATCAGTATAAGTTCTAACTATTGTAGCGTCCTGACCGCCAATAAATGTTTTATCGAAACAGAACTGACTTCGTAATGTTAAACGTCGAATGTTTATAAGAATTCCGACGCTGTCACTCAAATCACCACAAGTGACACCCACCCTTTGACCTTTACCAACTGGGAGCCGTGCACCTGGCTGGGTGTGGCGTTAGTGGCGTCAACTTGTGTTCACGTGATACTGCATCGCGTGATCACGCATTTCCTTCTGGGCTTTTAGCCACGCCTACAATGGTTTCGAAAACGCCTCATGGTCGATGTATACACAGAGTTAAGCGCCCTTACTGCGTCTATTTTCAAACCATAAATGGTACATGAAAACATATTTTGACTGTCTTTACACTATAATAGGTATAATTTATACCATTATAACACTATTTTGCAATAAAAATAAAAAGCCACGAATGGACTATGTCACTTTAAGTTAAGGCGTTCTTTTAACTATTGGGACAAAAGGTAGATTAGAACCTTTAGGGGGTTCTGTTAGATTGAATAATGAATGTAATCTGGTTGTTTGGATGAAAAGGCTTCATAGGTAATGGTATATATCGTTAAAATAACCAGATATCTCATTTGTAGCCTTATGCAATGAGTTTGATATACTAACAGCGTTCATAATGGTAACAAATATTTAGTTATAACTGGCTACACAGTTCATATGTTTATAACCTTTGTATGAACGGGTAATGTTTGACAATTGTGAACTCCTTAATTATTTGCCATTTGCTTGTTTATACCGTAAACAAAGTGTTTGTCTATGGGATAAACCTTATGCATTTGAATGTCAATTTCCTGCATGTGTGCCTCACTTTTTTAAATATGTATTTAATTAAACTAAATACACACGAAATACAATAACCTACAATTGGTGCAGTTGATCTTTGTTTAGGATCTTAATTGTTAGTAAATGCCCATGTTGTAATCCAGTCCACTTCTTCGTAATTTAATTTAATAGTTTAATTATGACTAGATTAAGTCTCAACTTTTTAACAACAAAACAATTGTATATTTTAAATTTGAACTTAACTTTGCATATTAGATTTTACCAGATTTAATAATGATACAAATTTCAACTTGTGGATGTATTTGTACTTCAAAGTATTAAATATAACATATTTGAAAGTTAGAAATGAAAAATATTTATATTTTCTCAAACAATGTATTTGGCCTGTAGCGAAATGACTGGTTCATTAATAAGCAACCTGGACATAACCATTGTCTGTGCCACATCAACTGGGGTGTTCCAGCGACATGTTTATTTAACAGAAATAACCAGATCAGGGAGTAATAATCTACCTATAACTGTGCCCATACAGGGCCTTGAATGTCTGGAAAAACCTTGAATTTTATTGGACCTAGTTCAAGGTGTACACATTTTTGAGTATTACAAAATAGTCTTCAAAAGTGTTGAATGTTATTGAGGTCAGTTAAAATTATTTTTGGCCCAACTGTCATAATGAGTACCGGGGTAATAGCCGTAGTAGAGCAGCTAGCAGGCAGCAAGTCTTAGACTCGACGCTGTCTCATTATCGACGTCAGGAAAGCCACTGTATAAGAACAACATGTGTGCACATTGGTGTGTAACTTTAAAAGTGGTCACAATAATAATTTGAATTATTGCTATTAAAATTACATCTTTCAGTATATTAGCCTTGAATGTCGTGTTCAAATAGCCTTGAAGTCTTGAATAACCTTGAATTTCAAATTTTAAAAAGTGCATGAACCCTACTGTAGGGAACCCTCACTGCTATCATTCTGTCCAGCAAAAGCTCTGCCTGCCAACCCCCTCTCTTTCTCCCTCTCTCTCTCTCTCCCTCTCTTCTGCCTGCTGCCCATTCTCCTACCAACCCTCCCCTAAGATACCCGAGGTATACTTGCATGTCCTCATATATTCAGTTCAATTCAATTCAATAACTTTATTCCGAAATATTACATCCATATAAAAAGGTATACTAGACTATGACTAATTTTCGTCAATGGCGACACAGTCGTGATGTCTACAGTGTATCACTATTCATAATACTCTGTAATATTGTATTCCCTGGTTTAGCTACATATCATAAAACTATACACCATTTTTCTTATCAACATTTTACATATGGGTAACCCTCGCAATACAAACATAACTTGCACTACAATATTGAGGTTCAACAATCTAAAGAGATTATTGTATGCAACAATCTAAAGAGATTATTGTATGCAACAATCTAAAGAGATTATTGTATGCAACAATCTAAAGAGATTATTGTATGCAACAATCTAAAGAGATTATTGTATGCAACAATCTAAAGAGATTTTTGTATGCTATACACAGTTTTCTAAGTGATCCTGCAGTATAACAACTTGAATGTATATAACAAAGTACAATAGCATTTAAACAGTATTTTTATAGATAGTCCATCCTGGCTAACTAGTTAAGGTAGCAGAACCCCAGTGGAACTACAGTAAAAGTTTTAAGTCATAGCCAGAATTCTACTAGGCCATTAGAATGATCATACATCAGTTTTATAATGAAATTTTGATTGCATAAATTGCACAAATTAGCATCCAAAATGGCCACCATGTACAAACATTTTCAAACAACATATCTTGAAAAATACAAGTAAAAAACTACGGAAATTAACACACAACCTTTATTATACACTGTTGCAGGGGGTGACGAAAGGCAGCTGCAAAAAGTAATATTTACAAGTGTTAGAGACAGAAATGATTTTGTTTGACAAGACCTAACCTAATCACAAATCCAAATGCGTGATACATCAGTTATGAACAGAACTTCAAGTTAAATGTGACATAGCTCTGTTTCAAAGTTGAAGTAGATATCTAAAAATAACAAAGATATGATGTTTGAAAGATTATAATAACTGCAAATTTATGATACTGAGGAAATTGAACTAGAAGATGAATGTCCAGTTAAAAAGAGTACAACTTAATTTCAATTTAGCAAATTATGACAAAAATAATTACTATTTTGCAATAAATAAAAGAATGCACACAAAAAACCACATTAATCAATGTATCCATGGTAAAATGTCAAAAAAGTAAACCCTTTTTCATAATATCTGTTACAGATGTTGACGAAGCGATGAGATAGTACTTGTGTATGCAACAGTTCCAGCACATTCCCTGCGTCGAGTGGCGACACCTGTGTTAAAGTTTACTTCTACGATTATGAGAAAATCTCACTTTGAGCCAAAGAGCCACTTCACGCTCAAGGACCTCCTGAAGAACAGGTGGAGGAATTAGGTGATGATCTTTAGTGAGAGAAGAGGCACATCAGAAGACCAGAAGGTGTACATTGATATCAAAGCAATCATCAAACTAACACGTGTGTCTGTAAGACAAATCGTTTGCTGCATTAAACTGGACTACAGATGCATTGTGGGACTGTCCTGGCCATTGTACACTTCGATTCCATGTACAGAGTAGACTTAGAGTTAGCGTCTCCTGCATCTAAAGACATATGAGGCAGTCAAAGAACGTCAAAGATGTTTCACGTGCTGTGTTCTGACGTCATTCTAACACTCCAACTCGCTGTTGATTATTTGGTGCCAGTTGACTCTAGGTCATCCCTTCCCTCTCTGGCCAGCTGGTGTCCTCCCTAATGCTTGTTGGGCTGATCTTGTGGCAAGGCTGAGCCACCTCATTCATCTTCCGCAGACAGTTGATGAGGATGAAGCCAGGTTGTCCTGGTTATATCCAAACATCCATGTTTATCACATTGTCATTTCAGCGTATGCCGAAGATCTTTCGCATGCCTTTAGCGTCAATCCTGTTCTCTGCTTGTGTTAGTTGCCATGTTTCACACCTATATACGAGGGTTGACGTAACGTTTCAGTTATAAAGGCGGAATTTAGATGTCAAGGTGATTTGTTTGTTAAAAAAATGTCCCCTGCTGGTTGTTTTTTCCAGCTCTGCCATTTAGTTTATGGAGCTAACGTCGTACTGAATAGAGCCATTGTAAATGTGGACAGGAACTGATGTGGAATGATCAGGTAAATATAATAAAGCATGTAATACAAAGAAGCTATGAGCACATATTGCCTACAAGTCTGGTACCTTAGTACAATATGTTTTCCTGCAGCTGGGATCTTACATATTCGATTACTAGATAGTCGATTATTGTGCGCACTACTTATGGCATACATGACGCCATTGCGACCTCCGTATTGTCTAGAAGAGATATAACAAAGTTCCAATTATCGACCTGATCTCGGCAGTGTTTGCATGTGACTGAAGCTTGAGACAACCACAGCTGATGTGAATTCATCTTACTGGTGAATATTTACAGCTAGCAAAAAGCAACATAAGTTCTTTGCCTGAAGCCGTCGACGGCTGATATTGCCATTTTATTAAAGAGAATTAGTTATTTTGCGAGCAAGTTCGATTGTCAATGCTAATTTGCCATTTATAAATGATATATATCTGATTGTACATTAATACTATGTATGTTATATGGTTGTTACGTTTACAATACATCTATATTTGAATTGTATATTACTGTTTGCATAAATACTGTAGAGTCCACCGTGTAAGAATGTTAATTATTTTATCTGTATGTATACAATAGGGCCTACTGATGTACTACAGAGTGGGTAATATGAGCAAAATAACTGTTGTTTGGAATATGCAATTCCTCTGTGTTTAGTTGTGGACGTGCTGCAATACTTGGTGCTACATCATGTGATAAACATCTGCGCAGTAAATATGTGCAGCCAGCACTCTGTCTAAACTGTGGACTGAATGTATATTCACACATCGCAATATGACATGTTATGTACATACATATACATACATATTCCCTTCGGTCTTAGACGAGATTGCCCGAGTACTGCTCTTTGATTCCTGGTCTGTCCAGTGCTTGTCTAGTCAGTATTTGAGCGCGAGCACTTCTAACATTCTTACACATAAAGACATTTATATGAAATTATCTTACTTTGACATGTTATAAGATGACATCTCAATAGAATTACGATACTTAGTTGACATCCAATGTCGTTTTGCATGTACCAGTCTCGCCACATCTCACATTGATGGTGTGGTGTGGGGTAATTTCTTCAAAAATAAAACAGCACACCAATATTGGTAATTCTATTTCTTAACTTAAAGTTTACAACTTTACGATTAGGCCACATATAAGGGTATTGTTAACACTTTAGACGAGTTAAGTCAAAGATTCCCAATGTGAATGTAATGATTGTCCATGGCATGGGTGAAATTGTAAAGTCAGATGTAAAGCCTGATTGACATTACCGTAAAAAAGAAATTTTGTTAATAACAGCAAATTGCAGGAACGTTGGATGATCTACTGCGCGGACTTTGACTTCAATAAAACGTTTGCCTTTCATGTCGTGTGCATTTGAACCGATTCTTTAGACACATAAGAGAATTTACTTCTGTTTAATAGCGATTATGTGAAATGGCGTCTACATGACTATGGTTGTTAATATATCCACTAGGTGTCGCGCCAGTTTTCGTTGCGTTATCCGTTATCACTAGGTGGCGACACTCATTTCAATACGGTCACATTTTACGTGAATTTGGGTACGTTGCATACAGCATAGTATAATCCCGTATACTTAGGAAAAGTCCTGCTACTCTAGGTTAGTATTGGTTAAAATAATAATATAAATTTTACAAGTAAAACTTGTATGCAATACAAAGAAACAGTATAGAATGTTTGCAGGTGACGTTGACACACACAAAAAGTAATTGTTATAATGGTATGTTATCTACACCTTACAAGGTATATTGTTTGTGCGCGTGTGTGCCTCCGTGCATTTAAAAGATTATATTTGCAGTGATGTACCGCACTGGAGGCCGTATTTGTCGACCGGCGGTGGTGTAGAGACAACGAATCGGACGAGTCTGCCAATTACGTGCACCTTACGTGGTATCGTTATGCGAGGTGCAGAAGGTGGCAGGCCGCGGTGCTGGAGGTGGGATATTGGGTGTGGCGGGGCGGGGTGGGACGGGGTGCTGGAAGTGGCATGGAGGGGTGCTGGAGGTGGGGGTGCTGGAAGTGGCGTAGCGGGGTGCTGGAGGTGGGGGTGTTGGAAGTGGCGTAGCGGGGTGCTGGAGGTGGGGGTGTTGGAAGTGGCGTAGCGGGGTGCTGGAGGTGGGGGTGTTGGAAGTGGCGTAGCGGGGTGCTGGAGGTGGGGGTGTTGGAAGTGGCGTGGCGGGGTGCTGGAGGTGGGGGTGTTGGAAGTGGCGTAGCGGGGTGCTGGAGGTGGGGGTGTTGGAAGTGGCTTAGGGGGGGGGGTGCTGGAGGTGGGGGTGTTGGAAGTGGCGGGGCGGGGTGCTTGAGGTGGGGGTGTTGAAGTGGCATGGCGGGGTGCTGGAGGTGGGGGTGTTGGAAGAGGGCGGGGTGCTGGAGGTGGGGGTGTTGGAAGTGGCGTGGCGGGGTGCTGGAGTTGGGTGTGTTGGAAGAGGTTGCGGGGTGCTGGAGGTGGGGGTGTTGGAAGTGGCGTGGCGGGGTGCTGGAGTTGGGTGTGTTGGAAGAGGTTGCAGGGTGCTGGAGGTGGGGGTGTTGTAAGTGGTGGGCGGGGTGCTGGAGGTGGGGGTGTTGGATGTGGCATGGCGGGGTGCTGGAGGTGGGGGTGTTGGAAGTGGCGGGGCGGGGTGCTGGAGGTGGGGGTGTTGGAAGTGGCTGGCGGGGTGCTGGAGGTGGGGGTGTTGGAAGTGGCGGGGAGGTGGGTGTGAAGTGGCGTGGCGGGGTGCTGGAGGTGGGGGTGTTGGAAGTGGCGTGGCGGGGTGCTGGAGGTGGGGGTGTTGGAAGTGGCGGGCGGGGTGCTGGAGGTGGGGGTGTTGGAAGTGGCGGGGCGGGGTGCTGGAGGTGGGGGTGTTGGAAGTGGCGGGGCGGGGTGCTGGAGGTGGGGGTGTTGGAAGTGGCGGGGCGGGGTGCTGGAGGTGGGGGTGTTGGAAGTGGCGGGGCGGGGTGCTGGAGGTGGGGGTGTTGGAAGTGGCGGGGCGGGGTGCTGGTGGTTGGGCGTGTTGGAAGTGGCGGGGCGGGGTGCTGGTGGTGGGCGTGTTGGAAGTGGCGGGGCGGGGTGCTGGAGGTGGGGGTGTTGGAAGGGGCGGGGTGCTGGTGGTGGGGGTGTTATTCACTTGGTGGTTGTCGGCCGTTGTATGTGCTCCCTCTGAACTGATACCTGGGTGCGAATGAACCCCATTATGTCACTACGTCATCATACATCACTACGTACAAGACAGGTTCTACAGTTGTGTGATAATTTGTTGACGGCCGCATGGCGGTACGCAGGCCTGCTTAGGTAGATGTTTGGAAGATAGCCCTAGTTTCACGACATAAGACAAAGACACCACAATCAAGTTGGGCCTGTACGCACGACCGTGTGAGTGCGTGCATTCGTGCGTGTCGATCGATTACTTACTTCACTGACTGATTGGTCGGATTTGGATTGCAACACCATTTTTTATTAATGATTCGCCAACATATGTACATCAGAACATGTTATAACAGTAAACAAGATCAGCTGTAGATATAGACTACACACATTCGCATGCCATTTACACGGAATGGAACTCCGTTCTTGTGGATTGTACATTAAATTGCCCAGTAGAGCGCGACATTAGACCAGACTAGAAGGAACTCTTCCGACGTAACATTGTAATACGCAAATTCGCCAACTGTCCTACACTAAACATCATCACAGGCGTCGAAACTTTAGCGCTGAACTTTAGAGGTAGAGGATGATTGTCGAGTGGTGTGATTGTGTGCGTGCGTGCGTGCGTGCGTGCGTGCGGGCGTGCGGGCGTGCGGGCGTGCGGGCGTGCGGGCATGTGTGTGGTTGTGTTTGTGTGTTGATATTGTTCATTGTATAAGGGGGGGTGGATAGTGTTGTAGATTTTGAGCGGTGTCGAGGAGGTGGTGTTGGAGGTATATCGTTACTTCGGGTTCATATAAACTCTCAGATAGCCTAAAGAGGATTAATCGTAACTCCAACCTTCCACCATAAATATTGGGGTTTCAGCCCTCAAAGCCACCCACCATTTCGACGCCTGTGATCTTTATACAAGTGTACAAATGCAACCAATCCCTGATGTCACCTGTACGCTTATCAGCTCTCTGAGCAGCATTATTTAGACAACAAAAAGTGGTCTTATATTATTTTAATCGTGATGACAACGTTTCGTAATTGCCTATTCCTCTGGCAAGTCTGTGCTTTTGTAAATAACGAAACATAGATCGTTATATTGGCCCCGCCTTGCTACTACTTTGCTGCTAGAATCTAAATCAATCTGAGCCGTTTTTCTTAATGTATACCTGTCAATTGTCCCGGAATTTACCTTCAATTCTCCAACAGCGCCCCATTCTCAGCCTCGTTTCCGATGTCATCACCCTAGACAGCGGGACATCATGGGAGACTTGCTGAGACGTTCTGAACCGCAGAAGTGCCAGAGAAAAATTCCAACTGAAACCCTGCTTCCTCCCGCCATCCTCCGACGTTAAGAGTCGAGACAGCGCGACTCCCCGAGTTTCAACAAAAACATTGATATATATATATATATATATATATATATATATATATATATGTATATATGTATATATATATATATTATATATATATATATATATATATACATATATACACATATATATATATATATATATATATATATATATATATATATATATATATATTATATATATATATATATATATATATATATATATATATATATATATATATATATATATATATATATATATATATAGTTATAGAGTCTGTAGGACCACAACTGATTAAGACCATTTTAAGTCAAATGTCACTAAACTCTGCATTATTATGTACAACTACTTAATTCATTGTCTCCCAATATGGAACACCGGGATTACAAAATAATAATACTATAATGTTCTGTCCATCAGTTTAATCGACCGTTCGATTTGTTCAGATGCGCAAGTTCCAGACTGCCGGTTTCGTGACCTGACAACGGCATCGAGTTCGTATCGTCCTTGCACTTGGGGATGTTTCCGTTGACGGGGTTGTCCTGTCTCGCTAGGTGGCGCTGCTCTGCGGCTAACATCCTCAAGCGACCATCGTCGGAACTATCGCTCGACGACCGGAGTGGTGGCGCCTGTTTCGGTATGAGACTGATCAGTTCTCGCTCGCGTACCGATCTAGTCGAGTTACCACCTGCAACCGTGTAACACGTCATCGACCGCTCTCCAATTATGCGTCCGCGGGAGTCGCGTTTCCGCCTCTGTTCCGGCGACAGGAAGCAACGACACAGAGTCTCCTTGAAGGCTTCTCGGTACTTCTTCGACATTAAGTTGTAGAGTATTGGGTTGACCGTGGAACTGACGAAGTACAACACACCTGAAAAAGATATTTCGTTTTAAGACGTGTCAATATTGACCATAAATAGGTATAACTGTGGAATTGTTTTTAAAATTTAAAAATTCTATACTAACCCGCTCGCATCTTTGTTGGTCTCAATTCTAAGTTTTCTTCTGCACGGCATAGAATTTCCATGAACTGTGTGTTAAATTCTTTGCTAAGGCATATTAAACTATATATTAAACTAGCTTATCTTATAGTATTAATAAAATCCTCAAGTGAATGACCATTATCACACCTACATTCCCCATTAAAACACCTTGCATCCGGGCATAAAATAAACGCAAGATATTGATTCTACACATGGCAAAACAAATGGTACACATAAGAAACATGTCTAAGCCGCTATATGAAATAAGAAAGCTTCAGAAGGTGCACCCATGGTGCCTGGAGGGCACGTTCTCATAGATCTTAGGATTGTACCCGCTCTGTAGTCTAACGTGCCCTCCTCTACACGTTTGGAATTTATGTCTATTTGACTCCTGAATAAGAGGCGCAATTCGAGGTATATGGAGAGCAAACACGATATTTTAAACCTCGCGAACGTGGTGCAATTGGAGGGGTTTGGAAACCTCAAGATCGTTTTTAGTTAGTCTCAAGGTGGGTGCCAGTGGAGGCTGTTTGGCTCTAGTCCTGGTTCTGCCCTATAGACATGTAGGCATTTCGTACTTACGAAAGTTTGACTGTTGTTTTGAATAATATAATATGGCTTTAAAATTCTACTAGTGGAATTTTCTAAATTGGGGCATAACGTGGCGACGGCCATTTTTCAAAATGCTCTAGGTGACGGTGTATGTGAGGTGTCGACTACTTTATGTAAAAGTTACCTTATTATTATGATAACATGTTATTAATATAACCAGTTCATCAGACAGACATAAATAATTTTCTATTCTCTACAAAGATCTCATAACTGCCCAAACGCCAGTAACGCAGCTATGTCGCTTGGGAGGGACTTCACTACACTGTGCGGAACTGTGGTATGTCTGCTGACGTGGTCACTAGTCGGGAAGGTGCGCGACTACGGCAAGTCATAAAGTTACCAGTGGTTTCTGATATTGAGGGCGAAACCACCAACGCATGAAAGGGCAATGCGTGTTCCCCGAGAGCAACCGTGAACACTGTGTCGACGTACCGGATATGTAGAAGAGACAGCTTTGTATTTCAAGCAGCGAGGGTGTCCAGTCCCGGACGTAGGCTGTCATGAGACGCTGGGCGTGGAACGGGGCCCAGCAGATGAAGAACGCAACGACAACAGCCACTGCAAGGAACATGGTCAGCATTAGCGATTTCGAACACAGGAAGATTGTCTGCTGTCTGTCGATGGTAATGAGCTCATTAAACTTGAATGTTTTGTTGATTTAAGGACCTTTTATTAAATCCAAAAATCGTCGCCGTGTCATAGAGGACACTATTTCCGTGACACACCGGCGGATGTGGTCTTACACTATCTGATGTTGACAGCTTTCAATATGCAATGTCACTGATGCGGACGGAATTTGGTTTTAAATAATGAAATCGGCCTTATGAGCCCATATGAATCTTAGTGTGTGTGTGTGTGTGTGTGTGTGTGTGTGTGTGTGTGTGTGTCGTGCGTGCGTGCGTGCGTGCGTGCGTGCGTGCGTGCGTGCGCGTGCGCGTGCGCGTGTGTGTGTGCGCGCGCGCTTAGAAATTGGAGAACTGGACTTGGGCATAAATCTATCAGATATGTTGTATCACACTGTTGAGAACTTCCAGTTTGAGACAACGAGATAGCCTTATAAAATATGTGGCACTGCGAAACCCTTGGGTATAAACATGCTTGGACTTCCGATAAA
>JAODUO010000123.1:207500-220000 GCA_025642075.2 Ridgeia piscesae
ATAATTAATTGTTTATTAATGTTCTTTGTGCATAATTACTATGCACAACCAATATATTATACAGATGTAAGTAAATGCTGTTGATCTCGCACTGACTGGAGTATCCCTTTCTTAAGTATCTCAGTGTTAATTAAATAGCGTTGATGAGACATAAACATAGCGCTATGTCTATGTTTGCAAATTGTTACATTTTACAAAGTAATTTTCTTAGAATTTTAAGTATGCCTTTTGTTATTAATGCACGCTACATATTTTAACACGATCATATCTGATTAACGATGGGATAAACTAATCATGAGCAGCCATTAAGTTACCGAAACAAATACTCGCAATAATAATCTACTCAAATGTTCTACGTTTTATATGTTCGCATTATCTACGGAGCTCGTCGACAGCCTACAAGTTACGCGCCATGGCCATAAAACGTGATTCCGAACCAAGACAAGAGTGTAGCCGTTAACGCCATTCGGCTAACGTACGAGAAACGTAATTATCTCGCAATAGCAACTACGTCGACGAAACGTTGGCTGACTACGTTCGCAATACTTACGTGATTAGCACGCAAAACGCGTCGATCGATTGGCGATCTGGCGGCATGTGATTGGGACAATGACGACATGAGGCCACATAAACTCTGGCTGGTTATTTCGGCTGGCGCCGTACGGAGAATTTATCGACGGCTAATCTACAGTGACACTCACGGCGGAATATGAAATTATGAACCTTTCAGATTTCCTAGAGGCTGGGCCGTCGTGGGACTGTGACGGCCAACTGGTGTTGTTGTGACCTATTTAAGATATAGCGGGTCATGATGATGTCATTCTGTTGTGTTTACGCATCCTCGTGGAAAACGGGTCTTAAATCGGGTGTTCATGCGCACATTTAAAGGTATAACTTACTATTACTGTTGTTGTTATTATTACCATTTGTATATACATACCTAATACTCAATAATCGACATACTTAGTTAATCTGCTATATTTCTCTGACCCTTAGATGATCCGTTTCTAAACAACATTTTGTTTCTAAAACTGAGCTCAATTTTGGCAAACGTGCTTTCACTGTAGCTGCGCAAACATCCTCGAATCATATCCCTATTAAAATCTTCTGAAACTATAGCCACTTATCGTAAATAAAACTCAACACATATTTCTGTGGAAGTGCTTTTCGCCATACATGTTCGGCGGTTCCACGCTTGTTCCCGCTTATGATTATGCCAAAAGGTTTTGTTTGTTGCACCTCTGAGCTTTAAATTCCAAGGATATAGTCGCTATACAAATGTTACAATTACTATATTTACTTTTTATTGTGTCATCCTATATATAATGTGCATTATAACATGATATTCACATAATATTATATAAATTATATATATATATTTTTTAGTTATTTGTAAATACCCATGCTTCTACTTTTAGAGATATATGCTATATAAATAGATGAGATTTAATTTGTAAAAATTGGTTGAATAACATTGAATAACAATTCACCGCAGCATAACGTAAACGAAAACAGTTTCGTGATTTCACAACTATGTCGTCATAACTGCACCTCGCTATGATTGGCTGGAGGATAGTAAATGCTAGAGGAGTGTGTGTTGTGTGTGTGTGTGTGTGTGTGTGTGTGTGTGTGTGTGTGTGTGTGTGTGTGTGTGTGTGTGTGTGTGTGTGTGTGTGTGTGTGTGTGTGTGTGTGTGTGTGTGTGTGTGTGTGTGTGTGTGTGTGTGTGTGTGTGTGTGTGTGTGTGTGTGTGTGTGTGTGTGTGTGTGTGTGTGTGTGTGTGTGTGTGTGTGTGTGTGTGTGTGTGTGTGTGTGTGTGTGTGTGTGTGTGTGTGTGTGTGTGTGTGTGTGTGTGTGTGTGTGTGTGTGTGTGTGTGTGTGTGTGTGTGTGTGTGTGTGTGTGTGTGTGTGTGTGTGTGTGTGTGGTGTGGTGTGGTGTGGTGTGGTGTGGTGTGGTGTGGTGTGGTGTGGTGTGGTGTGGTGTGGTGTGGTGTGGTGTGGTGTGGTGTGGTGTGGTGTGGTGTGGTGTGGTGCGCGAGCGCGTGCGCGAGCGCGTGCGCGTGCGCGTGCGCCTGCGCCTGCGCCTGCGCCTGCGCCTGCGCCTGCGCCTGCGCCTGCGCGTGCGCCTGCGTGTGTTTGCGCGCGTATGTGTGTGTGCATGTGTGGTACATGTGTGTTGCGTGTGTGTGTATGTGTGCGTGTGTATGTGTGCGTGTGTATGTGTGCGTGTGCGTGCGTGTGTATGTGTATGTGTATGTGTATGTGTATGTGTATGTGTATGTGTATGTGTGCGTGTGTGCGCGCGGGCGTGCGTGCCTGCGTGTGTGCCATTGCGAGTTTTACAGTCATACCATTATACACTTTCGCCAACAGCGGCCAACAACTGTAAACCCGTAAATGTGGTGGTACTCCGACCATTGGAATGACCGAAGGGAACCGATGCCGATTGACAGCCGATGTTTCCGTTTTACGTTGGCCGACTCCCAAATGACACGGAGCTATTTTTGTGCCGACGTCGACGCCGGGAGATGAAATAGGATTCGGCAATATGGCGCCTCGGGTGCGTGCTTCATTTGACGTATATTCCATTCAACCTCACTTTCCCAGTATTGTTACAATCGATGCATCCAGGTTTAAAAGTGTCAAATGTACGCAGTGAGGTGTCCTTTAGGAGATATCATGTCACAGTTGTATTGCAATTAAAACATTTAACCGTTGTCAACAACGTCCGCAAAGGCAAAGTTTGACTGTGTGTGTTCAGCAGTGTAACCCGGGGCAACACGGTACCATCTATACCATGTTCAAGATGTCACCATACCAGACCAATTTCACTAACTCCAATAGCTGCCAAGGTGTTTGAATCAATAATAATGAAATGGGTGGATGAAACAATTGAAGGTGAAATTGATGCTAAGCAATTTGGGGGAATTAGCGGAACGTCCACAACAGACGTTCTTGTCGAACTGGTTCATATGTGGTATAAGGCGACAGATAAATTGAATTCTTATGTCAGAGTTGTAATGCTAGACTTTAGCAAAGCGTTTGATCTTATTAATCATCATTTGTTGCTAGATAAGCTACAGTCGTATGGGTTGCCCGCACATATTTTAAGATGGATGGCAACATTTCTATTAGACAGAACTCAACGAGTAAAAATAGGAAATGAATATTCCCATTCTGGTCATCCCAATGGGGGAGTACCGCAAGGGACATTGTCTGGACCTAAATGTTTCCTTGTTTATATAAATGATTTAAGAACGACTGTTCCATTATATAAGTATGTAGACGACAGTACGTTATTTGAAATATGCGACAGAAATGATGTATCTGTTATACAAGAGTCGGTTGATATTGCTGCTAGATGGACAGAACAGAATGACATGAACATTAATTCGGAAAATCAAAAGAAATAATCATTAGTTTTGCACAAGATGGCAATTTCAGAAGCACTATCCCGAATATAAAGATTGATGGGAGGGATATAGCACAAGTTTGCCATGCCAAACTATTAGGTGTGACCATTTCTCAGGATCTGACATGGAACAAACACGTGGATAATATTGTGAAAAAGGCTGGTAAACGCTTGTACATGTTATATCAGTTAAAGCGTGCAGGGATTACCCAGAAAGATCTGGTCAGTGTATATGTTAGTGTGGTGAGACCAGTTCTAGAATATGCATGTCCTGTATGGCACACTAACTTGCCCCAATATTTGTCTGACAATATTGAAGTTATACAAAAAAGGCACTAAAATGTATTTTTCCTGGATTGGGTTACGCGGAAATACTTAGACGTGTTAACCTGGATACGTTGAATGTAAGACGGGACAGCATTTGTAAAAAATATTTTGATAAAATTAAAGTCGGCACACACAGATTAAATTATCTGCTGCCTGACAAAAGACATATCAAATATAATGTTAGACAACAAAATGTGTACCCGTTACCAGTTACTAGAACGAATAGATTCCGTAACTCCTTTATACCGTGGGCTTTATACAACTGTCAGTAAAAAGGCTATTAATATGGTATGATTTGCGGTATCAAATGTATTTCTATTGTATTTGTATGATGTTTTGATGAGTTAATTGTAACCTATTGTAATGTCAATCCAACTCAGTTGAGTTGCTAATAAAACTTGTGTTATTATTATTATTATAGTAATGACAGATATGAAATGTTATATGTTACATTATGAACTACATAAGTTTTAATATTAACAAAATATGACACAGATTGTATATTAAAGAATAAAGCACCTTAGTTTCATTACGATTGGTATGTTGATTTATGCAAATATGATGGGTGTGTTAATTATTTTGCAACATATTTTGGGACGTTCAAAGTCTTATCACAGAGGCTTCGTAACCAAAGGTTACCATAAATTCTCAAACGTAGATATGCCATTCGAACAGGACGAATAAATACCAATTTCTTGCAAAACGATGTGGCAAAAACATCACCATTCCTACCATGCAGTCGTGACGTGGGAAGGATATCATTTACAACAAAAATAATCGAACTGTTCTAATAACCAACGCTGGACTCATACGTGTATCGATTCGTGATAATCACACCAATAACAACAATATATCTGTTTCGACTTCTGTTTTTCGACACGTGTCGCTGACCCAAAAATCAGAGCGACCCTGGCGGGAGACAGAAACGATATAATCACGTGGTTTAATCACCGATTGTGTGATTTACAGCGGCTACATCAAGTTGGCGCTAAACCGTTTATCCGTGAAACGTGCATCGTCCGTTGACGGCGCAAATGTTACGATGAATCTCAATCTGTGGTATTTTTCAATTACGTGATTCAGTCATTCTGGATCTGTTCGAGTCGAGCGTTTCCCTAGAGACTGTGAAACCTGCGTCGTTAGTGATGATTGTTATCAATAGAGGGACAGCCCTAATTACCCATAATGCACCAATCACCACGCACGGTGAGTGAGTAATCACGGAGCAAATTACTCCGTTTATCGAGCGCCGGTTTCATCACGGCTCGTTTCTGTTTCACGATGGAATATTTAAACTCGAAGCAGGGTTTGTTTCATCGGACGTTTTCGATTTGATGTTGACGTCCTAATGCAGTTTTGTCGTTTATTTGAGTTGTGGATTTCAATGTCAGTTTACTACTTTGGTGCCGTTAGTGAACCATACGCTAATCTAACTACACTACGTTTCTACAGCTGATTAATTCAGCCTTGCGATTGCTAGACTGAATTAATCAGCCCATTTTGTGCAAGTGACGCTCGCGCAAGGCGTGTGTAAAACTACACAAAGGAGCCTATTATTTAATCTCAAATCATGTTTCGCATTCAGATGTAAAACTGTGCTTCTACCCTTTCTTACAGTTGCGTCTCTCTGCCTCCTCACCTCCTCCTCCTACACTCATGCCCCTTCACCCTCCATACCTCTCCTACGTTTCCTCCCTCACCCCGCAATACCCAGTCCAATTGCTTGTATACTCCCCATGTCAATCGCCATCAGTCTGGTGCATAGTCTGCTTCTTCCAAACCCGCTCTTAAGTTCCATCAGCTGCCTCGTCCATCCACCCACGCACCTGTTCCATCCCCTCTCATCCCACTTCCCTTCATTCCCTTATGTATCCACCGCCACAGGCTTTTTCCTATCTCCACCTTCTTTCGCCCTCACTCCTTCTATTCTTTCATCTTCCTCTAGCCCACACTCCCCATCTATCCATCGTTCCTTCGCTCGCGCCCCCAACTGCTGTCTCGCTCTGTCACTCTCACCCCATCTCTTTCCCCCGCTAACTCACACGCTTCATCTGTCTGTCCATTTCTCGTCCACCCTCCACCCCTCGGTCCCTCCCTCCCTATCCTTCCCCAATCACTCCCCCATTCCGTCCTTCCGTCCTTCCGTCCTTCCTTCCTTCCTTCCTTCCTTCCTTCCTTCCTTCCTTCCTTCCTTCCTTCCTTCCTTCCTTCCTTCCTTCCTTCCTTCCTTCCTTCCGTCCGTCCGTCCGTCCGTCCGTCCGTCCGTCCGTCCGTCCGTCCGTCCGTCCGTCCGTCCGTCCGTCCGTCCGTCCGTCCGTCCGTCCGTCCGTCCGTCCGTCCGTCCGTCCGTCCGTCCGTCTCCGTCCGTCCTGTCCGTCCGTCCGTCCGTCCGTCCGTCCGTCCGTCCGTCCGTCCGTCCGTCCGTCCGTCCGTCCGTCCGTCCGTCCGTCCGTCCGTCCGTCCGTCCGTCCGTCCGTCCGTCCGTCCGTCCGTCCGTCCGTCCGTCCGTCCGTCCGTCCGTCCGTCCGTCCGTCCGTCCGTCCGTCCGTCCCTGTCCGTCGTCCTGTCCGTCTGTCCGTCCGTCGTCCGTCCGTCCGTCCGTCCGTCCGTCCGTCCGTCCGTCCGTCCGTCCGTCCGTCCGTCCGTCCGTCCCGTCCGTCCGTCCCTCCTCCCACCGCCTCCCCCCCCCCCCCCGCCCGCCCTCCCTCCCCCCCCCTCCCCCCTCCCTCCTCCCTCCCTCCCCTCCTCCCTCTCCCTCCCCTCCCTCCCTCCCTCCCTCCCTCCTCCCCTCCCTCCTCCTCCCTCCCTCCCTCCCTCCCTCCCACCCTCCTCCCCCATCCCTCCCTCCCTCCTCCCCCTTCCCGTACACTGCCCTCTCACTCACCCAGCATCTTGATGATGGGCCGCCGTCTCTTGGGCGAGCCGTGGCCCGAGGACATGGTGGACAGCTGACGGTCGTTGCCCGCCTTGCGCAGGGCGAGGCCGATGCGGATGTAGAGCGCTGTGATGACGGCCATCGGCAGCACGAACAACATGAAGGTCGTCAGCTGGAAGACGTAGCGCATCTTCGCCAGCCACCGCATCTGGCGACACACAGCGAGTAGAAATAGAATCAGGTCACACTGCGAAAATTTGACTACGATGGAAGCGACATAGCCGGGAAAAAACCGGTCGAATTGGGGTTAAAGTGACTTCGTCTTTTTGTACCCCAAGTCACTTCTCACGCAAACATGCGTACTGATTTATTGTTCACGTATAACCGGAAATGAGTGTAGCAAAACTGCGCAGTAAACACTTGTGTATCATGACATGTTCATGGTTCCCACAGCAAAACCGGCGAAGACAGACACACGTACAACTGTTCAACACATTCAGCAAACTTCCGCACTTTGCATAGGGTATATGCCGGAGGGATGTGCAATCACCACCTCTGGCTTCCGGTGGGGTCCAGACCGGAAGTTGACGGTCTTGAGGCTTTGGACCGGAAGTAATGAGAACACGTTCTGCCACCTGCGTCAACAAAACTGCAGAACGAGTCGGCCAAAAGTAGAACCAAAGTACATCAACGACCGGCAGATCGGCACGTCAACAAACAAGGAACTTGACCGATTTGTATTGTTGACAAACGGCAGAACTTGAGGCTTCGTTAACGACCATTTTGATAATTGGAAACTCGCTTCGAGTCCCATAAACGGGGCGGGCATGTAAATATTGACGATGTGTTTAGAAGGTTATTCTAGACGTGCGAACGACATTAATTAATAGGAATGATCAAGTTTGTGTAAATTTGTTCCCTAATTTGGACGACTTTGGATTTGTACAAGTGAAACATGTTAGCACAAATTAACGCCAAGAGCAATTTTAACAGTAAAGGGTGGGGGAGGGAGGTTTCGGGTGGGGAGCTGGGTTTGGGATGGGGAGGGGGTCAGGGGGAGATTCTCTGGGCGTCGGACTTCGCTATTTTACGCTTCGGACCGATGCTGTTAATATATTGATACCATCATATCAAAATTTACCAATTTTCGTCTGGGATGGGAGGGGAGGGGCTGGTTTTAAAAAGTAATTTTGTCCGAAAAAGACAATGGCATTCCGAGATGGTCCCATTCTTTCAACCGGCAACAATGTCGTCACGCTTGATTACGTCTGAGTGTCGTGTCATCATGTAGGGCCGCTACAGGGGACATATCACTGGTGTGACATGACAGCCACTGTTGTGACAGTGTCATACCTATTGCAACGGTGTCACGATAGTATCGTGTACAATAACGAGGAACCAAGAATGCAGTCACGAATCATAATGTGTGGAAGGCGCCGAATTAGTAATGCACTGTTTCGTGTGTTGTTACAAGCTTATTCGTTTGAGTAAAATTTAAATAAACATTTTACTTGGGACTCGTACAGCCACTAGCTAGGAATTCATATTTCTTTATACCCCGCAGAAGAATTTGGGGATCGTTCCATTAACAGTGCAATGAACTCAACAATAAGATTTTGTTTTCTGAAATTGTTTACGCTACTTAATATTTTTACTGAAAACTATCAACACCAGGGTCGTTTCTACCCGGTTATCACCGAAATGTGTATTTAAAGTACTACATATACCATGATAATTGATTTAATTTGTAATCCTCTAATGTTTACATGACTTGTTTTGATCTTATTTGTATTTAACTTATATATGATATGTACATATTTATTTTTATTTTAATGTTTTAAATTTATAAAATGGTTACTATTTATATTGCAGTTTTAATGAAGTAGCATGTAAAACGCTTATATACATGGATATATATATATATATATATATATATATATATATATATAAAAATTTAAAAATATATATATATATATATATATATATATTTTATATATATAGTTATATGGAATAAAGATTATTATTTATTATGATGTGATGACGTCAGCAGCACCCACCTCGATGTTACAGATGAGGGAGTCCTGGACGGGCTGGAGGGTGACGGGATGCTGGACGTAGTAGTAGATGCGGGTGTGGATGGGGTAGGGCAGGGCGGCGGCACACGACACCACCCAGATGACGACGATGGTCTTGACGGCGCGGTGCAGACTCGACATGGTCTGGGCCCGCAGCGGGTGACAAATGGCCACGTAGCGCTCGAGGGTGAAGGCCGTGATGGTGAGGCACGACACGGACGACGTCATCTCCGTGAGGAAGGTCTTCAGCAGGCAGTACGGCTCCCCGAACCGCCACGGGTACGCCTCCCAGATCGTGTACAGCTCCGGTGGGAGGCCTGCAAGGGAGAACGGGCGGCGTTAGTGGGAGAGTGGGAGGGTGACTGGCGTATGTATGTATGTATGTATGTATGTATGTATGTATGTATGTATGTATGTATGTATGTATGTATGTATGTATGTATGTATGTATTTGTATGTATGTATGTATGTATGTATGTATGTAGTACGTACGTACGTACTACTACTACTACTAAAAAATTTTACTATGTAGTATTTTTATAAATTTAAATTTATATAATAACCTATAATATATACATATATATACAATATATATATATATATATATATATATATATATATATATATATATAATAAAATATATATATATATATATGTTTTTAATAATAATAATAACACAAGTTTTATTAGCAATTCAACTATTGGATTGACATTACAATGGGTTACAATAACTCATCAAAACATCATACAAATAAATAGAAATACATTTGATCCCGCAAATAAGGGAATATAGGGTGAGGGGGGGGGGTGGGGTGGGGGGTGAGGGGTGGGGGGTGAGGGGTGAGGGGTGAGGGGGGGGGGTGAGGGGTGAGGGGTGAGGGGTGGGGGGGGTGAGGGGTGAGGGGTGAGGGGTGAGGGGTGAGGGGTGAGGGGTGAGGGGTGAGGGGTGAGGGTGAGGGGAGGGGGGGGGGGGAAGGGAAAAAGGGGACAGGGACAGGGACAGGGACAGGGACAGGGACAGGGACAGGGACAGGGACAGGGACAGGGACAGGGACAGGGACAGGGACAGGGACAGGGACAGGGACAGGGACAGGGACAGGGACAGGGACAGGGACAGGGACAGGGACAGGGAGAAGCACAGGGAGAGGGACAGGGAGAGGGACAGGGAGAGGGACATGCAGAGGGACAGGGAGAGGGACAGGGAGGCACGGAGACACGGAGACACTGAGACGCGGAGACGCGGAGACGCGGAGACGCGGAGACGCGGAGGCGGAGAGGGACACGGACAGACGATAGAGAGGGAGATAGAGAGGGGGGAGAAAGGGAGAGAGGGGGAGGGATAGAACGAAATTCCGTGTAAACGAGCACACAAAGTCGATGTTAACGAGAACGGTATAATCGGTTTGACCGAAACTTCTCTAATGTGACTATTGCGTGATGCGGCTGAAGTCTGGTCAGTGATGGACGTCACGTCAGTATCTGTGACAGACACGCGGCCTCATTGTATATCACCAGAGGACGACCCACAATGACCTCAATGACGGACATACTACGTGTCCCCGCACACACACACGCACGCACGCACGCATGCACGCACGCACGCACGCACGCACGCACGCACGCACACCACAACACACACACACACAACACACAAACACACACACACACACACACACACACACACACACACACACACACACACACACACACACACACACATAGGGGCATAATGTTGCGAATTATTCGCGGCCAGAGGTTGGTAGACTTCAGTATAGTCCTTTCAACAGCAGCAGCCCACCACACTGTGTATGTTCGTTTGTTGTTGTTGAATAAAACATTCGTTCGTTCGTTCGTTCGTTCGTCCGTCCGTCCGTCCGTCCGTCCGTCCGTCCGTCCGTCCGTCCGTCCGTCCGTCCGTCCGTCCGTCCGTCCGTCCGTCCGTCCGTCCGTCCGTCCGTCCGTCCGTCCGTCCGCCCGTCCGTCCGTCCGTCCGTCCCCCGCCGCCGCCGTCCGTCCGTCCGTCCGTCCGTCCGTCCGTCCGTCCGTCCGTCCGTCCGTCCGTCCGTCCGTCCGTCCGTCCGTCCGTCCGTCCGTCCGTCCGTCCGTCCGTCCGTCCGTCCGTCCGTCCGTCCGTCCGTCCGTCCGTCCGTCCGTCCGTCCCCCTCCGTCCTCCGTCCGTCCGTCCGTCCGTCCCCCCGTCCGTCGTCCGTCCTCCGTCCTCCGTCCGTCCGTCCGTCCGTCCGTCCGCCCTGCCCGTCCGTCCGTCCGTCCGTCCGTCCGCCCGTCCGCCGCCCGCCCGTCCTCCGCCCTCCGTCCGTCCGTCCCCCGTCCGTCCGTCCGTCCGTCCGTCCGTCCGTCCGTCCGTCCGTCCGTCCGTCCGTCCGTCCGTCCTCCGCCCGTCCGTCCGTCCGTCCGTCCGTCCGTCCGTCCGTCCGTCCGTCCGTCCGTCCGTCCGTTCGTTCGTTCGTTCGTTCGTTCGTTCGTTCGTTCGTTCGTAATGTTAAAGATATTTCGAGAGTTCCCCACACATTATTGTCTGTTACCGACCAAAAACGCCAACAAAATATTGAGTTGGGGGCTCAGATCCAATTCCCACGTCCCGACGACTTTATGACTGATCAACGCACTCGCTCACGCATGCACGAACGCCGGCACGCCGCCACACACCCCTAAACCCATGCCTTGTACGTGATGACCCACGTTGCGGTTTCCACACCTTGTCGCATGTGTCGATTCCCGAGTTCGAATAAACAACTGACCCGTCTCATTACGGGCCGAATTACGTCGGGAGTCCGGTATCTCCGGCCACATCTCGATTTACGGGCCAACGCATCTGCTTTGTTTTACGATACGACGTTTTCTTGCCGTTCAAACGTGATAGATCAAAACTACAGGAATTCCAATTAGGTGAGCGGCTGGACTGTAGATAAAACCATGCCTGTTTACCGATGCGAAGGTAGATGGTACGACATTTTGGCGTTTCGCTTATTCTGTATTTGTAGGCACAGACCAGGTTCAAAGACATAGACACACCTCTGTGTTAATGTTTGTCACAACCCACGTCATTTTTCTCATGACACCTAATAAAATATAATTTTAATCATACATTTATCTAAATAATTGGTGCATGGCGACGCACGTTGTCATCAGAAAGTGAATTCCGTCGCGAGTTATTGATAAATTTTCAAAGGGTGATTATCTAATAGTAAGGCATGCTCTAACATATACGATTGCTTCACTACGATTATCGTTTGGTCGAGGAGTAATTGACCTTCACGTGCTGTGGTATACTGCTCCGTCACCAATCAGAGAAAGGCACACATAAAAAACAGTAAGAATGCGTCAGGGGTGCGCGTCGCGTCGCCAACACTTCGACATGAATCTGAACTAGACAAGGTGAAGTCCCTAACATTATGTACTTGTTCGACGTTGCCTTTGCTACTTTGTAACACGTCTGACGGGTGATTGTTTGGTCAACGCATTTCCGACAGATTCCATTCAAAAGTTGCCACGGACACATCGTCAACCTGTTTTCTATCTCCGCTCCACCGGACCATAGTACCAACTGCATCAATCGTTTACAGCGTCGCCATCTGGTGATTTGGTCAATAGTAAATTCTTCCAGGTAGGAGAAAGGCGGCTGACAAGTATAACATATCAAGAACGCCAGACGGTATAATGTGTTTTATCACCTGTGGCAGAAGTTACGTTTTCCTATGGCGGCTTGAAATGTAGTGAGCGGAGAAGAAAAAGCGACCTTCTCCAGTGTCAAGTAAACACATACATTAGCGTTCATTGTACACACATCTACG
>JAODUO010000123.1:225000-235000 GCA_025642075.2 Ridgeia piscesae
CACGGATGGTACCAATTTGTATTGCTTATGTTGTGTTCATTATTACAAAACAGTAAAATTTATTTTTAATACCGTACTACTTTCGATGAGTTTATAGCTTATGATCACTGTAAAAGGAACATCAGTAGGAGATAAAGGTGCCACTGATAGGCTCATACCAGATGAGGTCGTGGTTTGTTTACGTCACAATCAAAATTATGCGCGAGACCTGCGTCACGTTTTGCCTTCTGCTTGAAATGTTGATAACGGTTACATATATGAATATGTTACATTACCACTGCGACATACCATGTCATAGAACAAACATTTATACAACACTTTACTTGTGTGACATTTGTAAGATTGTTCATGCTGTAGTTTTCCGTTGACAAATGGCGCTAAATCGACGGGACGTCCGTGATTGGGCGAGATCTGGGAGCGAGATAGAACGTGATTGGTTCCATCGGGGAGGGTTACAAAATGGATCCTCCATGTTTAAATCCCACAATGCACCAGCTTCCGTTGTAATAGCTCTCTGGTAAAAGGAACGACGGGGAATGCAGCTGACGCTGACACAACTGTCGGCGGCTGTCAGGTGTAAACCCGGTATAATCAGGTGTGTGCGACAAGGCTAGCGAGACAGCAGGCGATGCTATCTTTACATTAGCAGTCAGTGCAACGACAGCCGGCCGAGTCGGTTCACCGCTTTGTGTGAGTAGAAATTGAGGTGGAAGTGTTTCACACAGCAGCCCCAACTGTCCAAGGTCCGTAGAATCAATATACACACGCGTACGGATGCACGTGCGAACAGACGGAAGCAGAGCTAATGCATCCGAACTGGGGCTCTTCAACACACAGCGCCATCACACGGATGGTATCGAAACTTAAAAAACAGATACCGTACTAAACGACGAGACGTCCGAGATTGAGCGAGATCTGTGCGCGTTTGGTTCCATCGGGGGGGGGAGTGCTCCAGCTCCTATGTAATAGCTCTGACGGAAAGTTGCAAACATGCACGCCGCGTTCACTCGCTCGCTCACTCACTCGGTCACTAAGTCACGCATTCGCTCGCTCGCTCGCACGCCTGCCCGTCAGCCCGCTTTCATGTCTGCACGTACACGCACGCATACATTCATCTAGCTTATCCGTACAATACATTGCTGTGAACAGTTTGCCTTGCCAGACAATGGTATTTTCACGCTGTAATTGCGATGTGGCTGAATTCTTCCCAAGAAATATAATATTGTCGGGGTATTTAAATGAACTGTCGGGGTGAATTATAAACTGCTTAGAACACCCATAAAGACTGGATATCGCACTGTATATAATCATATATGAACATGCCTCATCTTTTGCTATTGGTTACTCTATCAACCGGTAGAAGCATACTTCATACCTAGATTATCAAAGCCGGACTACGACTTCAGCTCGATAACAGTGGAATACGACCTTAACAATGGCTGTGTTATTGTCGGATCGTGTGTCATGTTTATGCTGCGATCATATCGCCAATCATCCTTAGCTGCCAGCAATAATCAGTCCGATCTACCGACTGACCAGCGCATTATTTGTCCATTACGCGACACGCGTTGGTGCGAGTTGCATCTGTTTTCTGACTAGCGTATGAACATCGTACCATTTTGTCCCGAATCCCATTTATCTACGGGATAATGGGCATACCTTTTAAATATCAACACATTTAATTCACGTCATTCAGAATGTGAGGCACAGCAACCGGTTATCGGTGTATGTGTCATGGTGTGTATACGTAAAGCATACGGAACTGTATTTAGAAGGCTACCATTGTTTATTTAATATATTACTAATAATTGTAACCCTTCTATAGCACCTATATCCTTGGAAATTCAAGCTCAGAGGCGCAACAACAAAATCAGTTGGCGTAATCATAAATAAGGACAGGTAAAACTCGTTATTGGAGCATGGAACCGCCGACAATTTATGGTAGATAAATAGAGTTCGAGTTTTTTTTACGAAAGATGGCAATAGTTTCAGAAGATTTAATTTAACTTATAACTATTACAAAACGGCAAAGAATCCTAACCGCTTGCAACAAGCGTATGCGACGAGTATCACTGTACACGTGTCTTGATTAGTCTGGTCAAATAATCGGACAAACTATTACATTATTTCTTATCCGATCAGGTAACAATTTGGCGACAAAATAAGGGCCGTAGGGAGAAATAATCCTGTCTGTCCACGCACGGAAACAGACACCTGAATCACCGCCAAAGCACACACACGACCTAATAAACATACAGATGTCCACTCAATAAACGAAAACTGTTGTTCCCGCGGGCACGACAGCGATAACAACACGTAAGTAATGGTGTTGTTTTTGTCGTCCTAGTGTCGAAACGCTTATGTAAACAATCGAAACATTTTACCGTTGTCAGACGTCCACTTTTGTGCGTATGTACGACACACAGCTGATCAACGCGTGCAGTCAGTGCGGGGACACGTGTTATAAAAAGCAAAGTGGTCCGGTTATATAAAATATAATCTAAAACTATTTATGATCTCGCAAGTGAGCCGATCTGACGGTCAAAGTAATTCCACGTCGTTATCCTTTTCCTTTCCACAACACACGACTTAAACTACCGATTGACAACAAAACTATCCCTGTTATTGCGTAAGTTAAAAAAGTACCTGTCCGCGAAAGCGTGACATACTCGCTCAATTTGCAACAAAAACAGGCATGCACAATATTCACGAGGAACTACGCATGGACGAGCGTAGTCGTGTCACAACGGACAGGAATGTGCATCTACAATCTAAAAAAAGAAACATGTTTCATCTATCTATTTCCAGTCATTTAGATTTTTTAACTCTCAAACGTTTCCACGTTCTGCCTACTCGTGGACTAGAGACGTTTAGTCACAACTGAACGAACAATTGCAAACCGACGTAAAAGGATGCAGTTTTTTGTAATACAAGCGCAGGAAACGTTGCTGATGCGACAACAGTTTTGAGTTTTGGCTACTGCTTTTATGTATGACAATAACTGTACACTGGCAGTAGATCCAACGTGACTGAATTAAAAATAATACGGCGTATTCCCAGAAATGGCTCATTAACGTATAATCTGAATTCCGGTGTCGTGGTCCCAGATTCGGCTGGGCCCAGCTTCGGCACAAATCTGGGGAATCAGGGACCGCAACGGTAGCGGGCCAGGATTCTCCGCTGTTAGTTTCCGTTAGTAATCCATCAAGTATTCCAGTAAGATTGTTATTAGCAAGTTTAAAATTAAATTGCATGCGCGGTGTGCGTTTTGAGAAAACTCAGCCCGGGCGTGACGTATGTCACCAACGCTACGTCAGAGCCGATAAAAGCGGGACTGCGCTTGCGCATATGCGAGGTGTGCGTTTAGCTGAATATGGGAGCGGCCGAATCTGGGACCACTACACCGGATTCCCGAATTCGTCGTTGTGATTACGTGGCGTTGTAGGCAACAATGTCATTGCAGACGTAGAGAAATACCCGGAGAATCAGGATTTATATTAATGAGCCATCTAAAGAAAAATGCTTTGCATTATTAAAATAATTTTCGAAAACTCCTGTTCTACGGGCAAAATGTTACGTGCCCGTCTACAGGCGAAACATCTGGATTATCGTAACATGACTGTTAAAGCTAACAACTGTATCTTACACGGGGCTGACGTAAAATCTGAAGGAACATTGTCCACCCAGCTCACACTCCTGGCGGTACTGTTCATTCAAACGCCATCTATAGAATAACAGCAGAGTCGAGTCATCTAAGTCTCAATAACCCACCAATGGCTCGTCCGTCACAATAGCCACTGTAGTGACAGGGAAATGGCGTAGATAAACCGTTGACAACGCCCCACTGGCGCATCGTGGTGTTGACAGATTTTGGATATACACGATCACTGTTAAATATTAGGATGGTTTTTAAGAGCAAAATCGCGCTTAGGAGCTCTTAACAACTTTTGTGAAATGGGCCCCAGATACGACGATCTCTTGGTACAACAACCCTCTCGCTACCAGCCGCAGAGTGAGCTGGCAGCATCGACACACTAGCCGAGCCATAGCAGCCAGACTCCGCCGACACGATACCACACTACGACGGCGTAGGCAGTCGACGGCGGTGGCCTTATCTCGCCGGTTTGACGTGGTTCGTCTGCACCTGTCGCCGAACCTCGACCAGAAGTGTCGTTTCTGTGCCGCTCCACTGGCGACTGCCTGCCAGTGCGCTGAGCCAAGATGACGCAACATCTCATTCCGCGCGGTCATTATCTGGCTCGTCGTCGGTAATGGCCGCCGAGTGAGTAATCGCGACGAGTTTAACACGAGCGCCACCGCAGATGTCTGGCTCACCGGACGGCTCTACGTTTGTGTGTGTCATGTGAACCAAAAACGCACGAATATTGATTGATTAGTTCTATTGTGTGGTTTCCACGTTGGACTGCATTCCAGAAAATTATTGTTAAATATGGAATTATACATAGACATTGTTGGAGACATCGAGACGGAGACGAATACATTGTGACTGTTGCATAACTCAACAAAGGGGAGGGAGGGAGGGAGGGAGGGAGGGAGGGAGGGAGGGAGGGAGGGAGGGGGAGGAGGGAGGAGGGAGGGAGGGGGGAGGGAGGAGGAGGAGGGAGGAGGGAGGAGGGAGGAGGGAGGGAGGGAGGGAGGGAGGGAGGGAGGGAGGGAGGGAGGGAGGGAGGGAGGAGGGAGGGAGGGAGGGAGGAGGGAGGAGGGAGGAGGGAGGGAGGGAGGGAGGAGGGAGGAGGGAGGGAGGGAGGAGGGAGGGAGGAGGGAGGGAGGGAGGGAGGGAGAGGGGGAGGGAACGAGGGAGGGAGGGAAGGAGGGAGAGATGGAGGGAGAGAGGGGGAAACCTGGTTACATTATAACCAGAGCATAAGCAGAGGAGACCAGAGACCAATTACTTCTTATCCTGGACTATTCGCGTGAACATTCGTGATAACCGTTCCGCTCTGCAATGCGTTACCTGCGATATGCACCAACGGAGAGAATCGTGGGCGGATTTCACGGAACTAACCAACTGGACGACTGATAGTGATGACATTGATCATTTCAGAAATAACTTTTTTTTTACAAAACATGTCATATCTATCTATCTATCTATCTATCTATCTATCTATCTATCTATCTATCTATCTATCTATCTATCTATCTATCTATCTATCTATCTATCTATCTATCTATCTATCTATCTATCTATCTATATCTATCTATCTATCTATCTATCTATCTATCTATCTATCTATCTATCTATCTATCTATCTATCTATCTATCTATCTATCTATTTATCTATCTATCTATCTATCTATCTATCTATCTATCTTTATATATATATATATATATATATATATATATATATATATATATATATATTATCTATAATACACATCATGTCGACTCGCTTCTTTCTTCTCTCCACATAATTAGTATGTTCATATCTCAGAAATACAACGATAGTTATATATATGAGTTATTTTGTGACGTCTACTTGATATGCTATGTTTTTCTTAAGTAAAATTCACATTTTAACAGTGATGCCCACGCTGGTATGTAAATCGTAAACAAATGACTGTTTCGTGTATTCCTAAGATATATTAGTGTATAAATAAAAAAATGAACACAAATAGCGAGTCTGCCACACCCGGGTGACACGACTGGCATGGAGCAATCAATTTGTGCCTGCGGTCTTACGAGTGCGTCAACAGTCGTGTGATTCTATTACAATATCAATCTGTATATCGAGCGTGTACGTGGCGTCAAATGTCAAATGACGGAGTCCGAGCTAGCGCGGCTTGACAGGAAGTTTTCACACGGAGGTATAACGTCGCCTATTGCACGAGTCGTCAAAACCGTCTTGTGCAAGGCGCTGTTTCCGATGGATCGATCAAACTGTCCTATGCAATGTTAAAAAATCAAAGCCAACTCGTAGTCTTCGGGAAGTATTCCGACACGCTGTTTGCGTTCAGGTAATCCTAAACCCGGTGCCCGCTGCGGACGACTGCACTGAGGCAATGGGAACTGAACCAAATTATTCAAGCTTAGAAAGACAATAACACAATACACTATCCTTGCGCTCAGATATATTCATATATAGCCTATTGTATAATCTAGCACGCGAAATGTAATGTTAAGCAGCATGTTTTATAACGATAAGGACAATTGTGTTTGTCCCAGCAGAGAAACCAAAAATAAATGACATTGAAAAAATATACATTATAGAAACGATGAAATGAGTTGCTATGCTGATGTTCACATAAAAACAGTTCATATGCAGTTATCATATTATTTCATGTAATTTCATCTAATGTTGAATCAGACACTCTGGCATCATAACAAGAAACAGGCATTTTCCAAATTTAGCATACCCAATCATACATATTAATAAGTGAATCATACAGCTGTTTCGAAATACTGAACATTATAAATATACATCAGATCTATAACATAAAAATACTTATAACATATGCGCATAAAATATGTGCAAATTAAGGTATATCTATAAAATATGCATATGTATAAACCGTATATAAAAAGCAACTTCAAAATATCTCTGAACGGCCATCCTTTGGAAAGAAAATACAGACTGACATTATTTAAATGCACCCACATCAGCAGTAAAGTATATGTTTTCACAACACATTTAGTTTAACATCTTAACTATATTATGTGCCGTCTTATGCCTTTAGTTTCCACCAGCTACGTAGGAAGCAACTGTCGATAACTCTACTATAAAAAGAACTAATAATACCGCTGTATAAAACAATAGTTAGGCCTCACTTAGAATATTGTATACAAGCATGGAGGCCATATCGCAAGAAGGATATTGATATGCTAGAAAGAGTACAAAGGAGAGCAACCAAAATGATATCAAAACTAAGGAATATTAGTTATGAAATGCGTCTAAAAGAATGTGGTTTAACAACACTAGAAACCAGAAGATTGAGAGGAGATCAGATCGAGGTGTTTAAAATATTGAATGGATATGAAAATATTGACAGAAATATTTTTTTCACAGTCAAGGAAGAGAGAAGGACTAGAGGACATGGAGTTACATTAGCAAAGAAGCAGTGTAGACTAGATATTAGACAATTTTCATTTTCACAAAGAACAGTAAACCAATGGAACAGATTATCAGCTGATTGTGTAGGTGCTAGTAGTGTTAATATATTTAAAAATAAAATCGACATATACCTAAGAAGGGCGGGGTATACTTAGATAGATAGGTTGGACTCTCGATAAGCCAAATGGCTTCCTAGTCCACCTGCCATCTAGAGTTGAATCTCTAGGTGGCAATCTTGTCTTGTTAAATCTATATTCTGGGGTGCGCTGGCAAGATGGACGATTCTGCGTTTCCGGTCGGGTACTTCCAGTAGGCATCAATGGCGGCCAGTTTATTGATTGCGACTTATTTTATCTGGTGTAGAGCGACTGGGATCGGGAGACGAGACAAGATCATATTTATGACCTCATGATACTATGTCGAACAGATTAATACCGTACTGCCCGAGATCCGGTCCTGATTTGGCGCTTTCAATGACCTGTGACTTCGCATAGAGGCAGTCGTGATATTGCATCGACCGCGCGGTTCTGTGTGCCAAGGCAACTCGCATATAATATAAGAAAAAGTGTGTGATGAAAATATAAATTACCTCTAAGTTTTACGTCCCTTTTGTGTGTCTGCGTTAGTCAATGACTGAAAGTGCAACTGTTTCTATGGTGTCCACCAATGCTAGGTGTTTGTGGTGACATGATATTGCGGAGACAAACCCGGATAGGTGGCACATATCTGCTTGTGGACGCTGTACGTAAATCCAGTTCAGGTATTTCCAGCAGCTCCCGTCAATGTGACTTAACCCACATCTAACATCTAAAAGTATGTTGTTTTCGGCTGTAGACCCTATCAATTACAATCGAGATAAACTCGCAGTGCACGGTTATTTTCACAAGTGGCTCAGGCCTTGAGCGGAGAAGAAATCTCCAGGTGATGGAGAGAGGCTGAATTGAGATATATGTTCCTGTATAAGCAGACGTGACGACGGAGCAACGACGTGAGTACAAGCCGTCTGACAGCGACGCTGACGGACGTGCTCGGGTAGTCGAGGTATCTGGACCGACGAAGCTAGAGCGACGTTGAAACTTCGAATTAAACGACGCTCCATCGCCGCTCATCCGCCGTGGAACCGATCTCGAGCTGCTGCACTCGCCGGCAATCTGTCGTTTAATTGCCACATATAATGCAGTTTCACTCCGATTTCTCCGTCACATTTATCCGATCCCAAAGCGAGGACGGTCGGTCGGTCGGTCGGTCGGTCGGTCGGTCGGTCGGTCGGTCGGTCGGTCGGTCGGTCGGTCGGTCGGTCGGTCGGTCGGTCGGTCGGTCGGTCGGTCGGTCGGTCGGTCGGTCGGTCGGTCGGTCGGTCGGTCGGTCGGTCGGTCGGTCGGTCGGTCGGTCGGTCGGTCGGTCGGTCGGTCGGTCGGTCGGTCGGTCGGTCGGTCGGTCGGTCGGTCGGTCGGTCGGTCGGTCGGTCGGTCGGTCGGTCGGTCGGTCGGTCGGTCGGTCGGTCGGTCGGTCGGTCGGTCGGTCGGTCGGTCGGTCGGTCGGTCGGTCGGTCGGTCGGTCGGTCTGTCGGTCTGTCGGTCTGTCGGTCTGTCTGTCTGTCTGTCTGTCTGTCTGTCTGTCTGTCTGTCTGTCTGTCTGTCTGTCTGTCTGTCTGTCTGTCTGTTGTCTATATATATATATATATATATATATATATATATATAATATACAATCAGTACAACAGACAGACAGACAGACAGACAGACAGACAGACAGACAGACAGACAGACAGACAGACAGACAGACAGACAGACAGACAGACATATATACACATAATTATACACATATACACACGAATACCCGGAGACACATAGACTTAGAGAGGGGGATGGGGAAGAGGTGGGGAGGGAGAGAGAGGGAGGGAAGGAGAGAGAGAGCGAGTGAGAGAGATAGAGACTGATAGAGAGAGAGGGAGGAGGGAGAGAAAGCGACATTCCGTGTAAACGAGCACACAAAGTCGATGTTAACGAGAACGGTATAATCGGTTTGACCGAGTGTTCTCTAATGTGACTATTGCGTGATGCGGCTGAAGTCTGGTCAGTGATGGACGTCACGTCAGTATCTGTGACAGACACGCGGCCTCATTAAGTGTATATCACCAGAGGACGACCCACAATGACCTCAATGACGGACCAACGACCTTTGTAGAAAGGGGACTATAAAATGGCAAATTCATTTTATTGCGTATTTGGTCATACGTCAGTTTTTACAATGGTACTCAATTAAGGACACGTCGTTCGCCAGAATTGATCACCTATACAAAGTCTTTAATTGCTAATTGACTAAATTCATTTATCATTGTATTTCACCAGAGTCTTATTAATTATACAATTTTTCTTTTCACGCTGTCTACACAAGGAAACGATCGCAACATGTCCGCTTATTAGTGAATCCATTAAGACATGCATTCATTAAATTTCAACATGAACGGCATGTCTATTGTTTACATTAGTCTCCTGAAGTGACGGTGCCTATCGTGAATCCGGGTTACTGATGGTTTAATGTGCAAATAATTTAAGATATATCTGCAATCGGATTAATAAAAATGGTGTACTTTTGTTTTAATGGTCATCATACGGTATGTTAGCCTTGAACCCAAGTTACTTGGTCACGTGGTTCGAGAGAGAACAAGGATGTAATCGCATAAGCAGGTTAGCACATGCATTATCGTATTGCCCAGTTTGACAATCAGTTGATTAAATGTTGGGTACAACACTAAATAAATTAGTTTATGTGATGATTTCGGCAAAACAGCATGTGTGTGATTGTATTATGTAGGTTTTGCGTTTTGTTAAATTAATCAAACTAGAACGAGTGAAATAAAATTGAATTAAACTAAAGAAGCGCTTTGAAGCAGCTCACACTGAAAGCAGCCGGGCCCAATTCCCGCC
>JAODUO010000123.1:240000-262500 GCA_025642075.2 Ridgeia piscesae
GAACCAACACCGCGGTGTCCAATCTTTTGATTTTCTCACAAGTTTCTGATGGATTAACATATCGACTTCTCTGTGAAGAATCAGGCCACGGTACAATTAATGCGCGAAGACTATTGGTACACGAATAGACACCCCTGCCATGTACTCATTTATACAGTGAGTGACTTGAGGTACTGTGAAATGAAACAAATAGCCTACGCTTTGAAACGACAGTAAAAGAAATCGAAATCGGATACTCAAGATTGACACTGCAATGGTTTGTCGGCAGTGTCACTGTGCTGTGATGTGACATTTTCTAATTCTCGCATTCGGACGTCAGAACTTTGAAAACAAACCTCAAGTGAAAACAAAAATCTACGCAGGCGCAGATACAATTAACCTGTTAAGAGTTATAGTAAAGAACGGCTTTCTAAGTCATCCCACGAGTAATGACGTGACAAATGGTCTCCGATATGTAAAACTCGGTTATTCGCAGTTCGATCTCGCGTAGAACTGCGCATTGCGGAGCACGTGGGCCATCTGTCTTGGTTTCTTGGTGCGGCTCGGCGCATTGATTGCTGCATTGAGCGTGGAAAATGTGACAGTCGCGTGTCTGTAATGACGTTCCATCTCGAGTTATCTCGTCGAGAGGTCGACACTCTTGAATAAGTGTCGCGTACTAGATTCATCAGCACACGACCAGAGCGATTCAATGACGTCTTGACGTCTCTGCATTGATGCCAGTCGATGTCTCGCGTCTGCCACGTCTGCGTTTATTGATACTAACTCTGTTTTATGCGAGCAGCTATCACATTAATCAGTTATATCCATGGGAAGCTGCACTTCACAATCAATTAACTCGTCCATATTCAGATTATTTGCTGTGCGAATATGCAGTGCAAGAACTGCTTACGTAATATGCGCGGTTGATTTAATAAACAGTGCCCATTTTGCTAAAATCGCCTAAAACAGACTCTGATGAGTTGGGATGAGCTCGGGTAAACAGCGTAATGTGTTCAATGAACGCATAAGCAGATGGTGCGATGGTTCAACCTGATCGCATTAATCATTTTCACTTAAGTCAACGCATAAAGATGTTCTCAGGTCGTTCGACTCTATAGCCGCCGAGTCGTGTTTGATTGATGTCAGATTGATCCGATCCGAATGTAGTTGATCGCATAATGGACGCACGTGATATGACATCCCCTCTAACAAGTGCTGCTGGATGGTGTTGGTTGGCTCATCAATCATCATTCCAGGTTATCAATGGGACTTTCTCTAAGATGATGAACTCATAATAAGAAAATGAATCACTAAAGAGAATACGTTGTTAAATTTTAGGAGCTTTTTCAAAATAAAAAATGTCGTCACAGAGGACAATATTTCCGTGACACACAGGCGGAAGTGTACCAGTGGCGGATCCTTGTGTTGACAAGTGTGAATACGCAAGATCTGTTACAGAGCGAAATCGATTTAATGAGCACAATTGGGACCATGAGCTCATAAGAATGTCAGAGAAACTGTCCCCAATTCCGTTACGGGTGAGACGTCAAGGTTTTTTCACGGAAGTGCAGACGTCTTCAGCATCCGACAAATTACCATGCATCTATGCTTCTAGAATAACAAGAATTTAACGTGCCTTAATCGCTTCGATTGTTCAAACTCTTTTTGCGTACATTGTTTACATTAATTTGCCTCAAAACGAAATATTACATTATTTACTGACTTGGTCCGGCAGATAAAACCGACGAATCTAAAAGTTATTCGAGTATTCTATATCACCATAACGATGCTAATTCCACTGACGCAAAATGTCTGGTTTTAATATTATTTAGCAAATCTAACTATTCCGATGATCTTTACCACCATACGTACACTTTTGTTACAACGACTACATGTGTCCCAAACTAATCGCACGCTACATCTTTAAGCATCCGCGAATCTTAATCGCGAGGTGCTAAATCAATATTGAAATGGAACTTAATATCGCGATAAAACCTTGACCGGTGGTCGCCAGCAGTTTACCGGAAACACGCCGGAAGAGAGAAACTGACCGGGACCCGCAAGGTGCCAACATTATTACCTGGTCAGCGGTCCGGTCGCTGACCGTTAGATGCATCAGGGAGGTGAACGGTATCAACACGGCCCCGTGGGGATGCTGGTTATAGCAGACGGTGGTAATTATATACAAATCGGTAGGTGAGAAGGAAAACATGCAACACAGTAGTCGACCATTGGACGAGACGAGAACGAAGTGCAGCTTCACAATAAATCCGTTTGGAGGCGCCCCGGATGTTTTTTTCACGATTTCCGGTGGCGTAGCTCACGATAAATGACGTGTGCTGTCTAATATGTTTTGTCATAAACACTCGGATTCTGGCAAACGGCCCTTGTTAGGTAACCTGCGCGGTGTTTTATATATTTTGTTCATCCACATTCCAAACGCAGGTTATTTCTGAAGTATCAGACCCTATAGAGTACATATTAAATGAAATGTTACAGCAATATTCACTGGTCAACTAATGCAGCACTAAATTCCTGGTTTCTAACATTTTATTTCCTATATTTCTATCACCAACTATATCTAAATAAACAAGGTCTTAATGTTTATTACTATACTATATTTTTTATTTGAAAGTGTGTAAACCGCGACTAGGCCAGGCCCTTTAATAAAAATAAAGTAATTGGGCTTGTCGCTGTTTTTCTGTTTCAGTTCTAGCGACGATGATTCTAGTAAGATTGTATTTAATAGTATTTCAATATATCAAGTGGTCTACTTCAACTACTTACAAACGTGTTACAATCGTAATCATATTACTGTATGATTTCAATGGATTTTAATACTATCGTTTTAAGACATGTATAAACAATTTTATGGCAGTTATTGTCGTATAAATGGCGCCGTTTGGCCTCGACCTTTGCTTTGATTTATCACACCGCCGAGTCACGTGTCAAGTTTTAGGATCGCGCGTTTTGGTAACTAATTACTTTTCACGCATTTGGCATCAACGACACAATCTTACGCATGCGTTTTCGACATGGCCGTTCGCGTCATCTCAATACGGGTGACAACCGAGTATAATGTCCCCGTGTTACCAACACAACGACACCGTGTATGTTTACAATCAGCCGGTGATACGGATAGATTTGTCACACGTCCTCTCACGCTGATCGATGGCGCCATTTGTACTCTTATTTTCAGACGTCACATCTCTAAACACGTTTCTATATAACACACACTGGCAGCAGCCAGCGATGCAGCAAACATGCTTTTACTCCGGGAAGTGGCTGTCAGACCGATAGCCGACTGACGAAGGTCTTTGCGTTTTTGTTTTGACGGGTTTGGAAAGCAGTTTATTTACGGCAGATCCATTTATTGCTCGGGTACAAGCTCGTTCGAGAGGCGTGTTTGATGTAGACGTTGTAGCAACGACGCGTTGGTTCGAAGTGTTGTGTTGAACTTTCATTGTGGATTTACGATCAACATATATATATATATATATATATATATATATATATATATATATATATATATATATATATATATATATATATATATATATATATATATATAGTTGTATTAATAGATATTTTTCTCTTCAACGTCTTCTTTCCATTGATCATTGATGAGTTTCGTTTACAACAAACTTTGACGTCTGCCATATTTTACTTTGGTGTCGGAACGAAATTAATATCGGAAGGGCTGAGCCGGAGCTTCAGCACCACTCCGCTGACGTGCTGTCTCGCCGGATCATGACACAGAACGACGGGGGAGAGAGGGGGTGTTGGAGACTATTCTGCTCTACCAGAACCCCGATTTACACCCCTTTGAGGGTCGCCGAAATCACACACTAGGCTCTCACAAACCCTCAAAGAGCGCCTTAAATTAGTTTGGAGCGTGAATCCTATCTCCGTCCTACAGCAAACATCATACCAGAAAATGTACACCCCTTCCTAAATATTGTGGTCTAACCCAACCCTCCCTGCACACATAGTGGCTCCGGTTCCTGTTTTTAGTTACTTTTGTAAATAAAAAGGTAAAGGTAAATTTTTATATAGCGCAGTACACAGAAGACCCCAGGACAGATCATGACACAGACATATCCATCAATGTATATAGCCAGGTACTCATTTCTATGGCTGAGTGAACTAAGGCAATGTGGAGTGAACGAACCTGCCCATGGTTCGACACCTCAGCCCAGGATTCGTATCCGGGTTGTCTTACTCGAGAGATTCCTACACTCGACTGGTCTGTAAAGTAGTGTCACCATCTGTCCGTTGTACCACTCTCTTCTGGTCGGCACAGGGTGCTCGTTACTCTCAGTCGTCAATATCACCCTACTCTCTCTACTCAACAACCGATATACTTAGTAAATCTGCTACATTTCTCTGATATCTCTAACACCCTTAGATCATCTGTTTCGAAAAGAATTTGTATTCCTAAAACTAAGCTCATCAATAGTGGCAAACGTGCTTTTTTGTAGTTGCCCCAATAATCTGAAATAAACCTCCCTATTACAGTTAAATCTTCAGAAACCATAGCCATCTTTCGGGGTCACAATCAGACGAACTCGGGTTCAAATCATGTGACGCCGTTTAGTTTAGTCCACTCAATTCCGTGGGTAAATACCTGGTTGTAAAACAGTTAATTGTTGCGTGACAATATTTCCGTAGAAGACGAGATGGTGCTCGATTGAACAGGTCAGTCTGGGAGCAAAGAATAAAATGGTTTAAGCAGTACTTGGTTTTGAGGGAGGCCAGGAGAGTAATGGGAAAAGGAAGTGGCGGAAGGACGGAATTACGGAAAATGGGAAAGAGGAAGAGTATGAAGAATGAAGGAAGAGGACTTGTTTTCACAGTCAAATTACCTGTGACCACAAAACCACGGAAGCCACCGCCAAGAAGCACAACGTCAATCGCGACATTTATCAACGTGAGACCATCTGCACGCTAACCACGTACAGGCTAATCAAGATCACAAGTCCTGTTGTATGGAGCGAATCGATGCAGATTAATTTCAAAAGGTCTCAGCAAAATAGATAGATTTCAAAACAGCTGCCGTGTGAGTGAGTACAGCACAATGCGTGGCCTGAGCACGATGCAGTCGCGGATGGCAGACACTGGACAGCAAAGGGTGACCTAGTTGAGGTGATGGGACACGCGGCGCCAGAACTCGGCGAGGTCAAGTGGGATGCGAAGCGACTGTGGCTGCAAGAACAAGTGTCCTTCGCCCACTTCACGTGTCCGCAGATGATGACGAAAATGTAATCAATTAACGACAATGTCAGCGTATTGCATTGAGGTTTCTGCGCTGTCTGCGTCGTATCTCAGGTGCTACCAGGGCACAGGTTGCCGAATAGATGGATCGAAGAGAGCACATTCATGGCGAATCTATTTCAGACGCCATGTTTACCGGATACGAAGAGAACGCCTAATTGTGTTGTTTTCGTGCTATAGGACATAGACACAGACTCCCTCTGTTAATGTCAGAGTGGTGACATTTAAAGAGGACAGCGTGGGTCAAATTTGCTTATACATTTAAGTAGTTTAAGTGAGCGCTCATGAGACGGAACTTTGTTGAGAAGTCATAAGCTAAGGTGTAACGTATGTCTGACCAACGTAACATATGTCTGATATATGTAATGTTTAGCATGTCTTTTTTCCCGCATCTGTTTTACGAGTCGGAAATTCACAAAATATATGTCGTCCATTAACGTGGTATAATGTATCACCGACGCGTCGAACACAAATGCAACACACTCGACGAAACACAATATGGCATATTATGTTAAAAGATTCCTTTCTGTTGTAAAGGTGACCACTATGGCGAAATAGTGGAAGGACATATAAAACGATAAATACTATTTTCGGTTGATTGCGTAGACAGAAGTCAATGGTTATGAGGAGAATGATGACCATAACAAATGTATTATATTGGACAAGTTAAGGAAGTTTTACTGGTTGTGTTCACCCGTGCCACAAAGCACTGCTGGCTTTCGTTTTCGTTTACACCTTAATGCAGTAGGTCAATAATAATAGTAACAACAACAACAATGAGAAGAAGAAGAAGATGATGAAGAAAAAGGAGAAGGAGAAAAGGATGAAAAAAGAATACCACTAAAAAGAAAAACTGCTGTTGTTGAAAAGAGCAAAAACCAAAGGTTAGTCAACCGCAAAATTGCTATGTGCGACGTCAACGACGCTGACAGACAGATGGAATAGCGCGCCGTTCCGAGTGATTGACTCCATCGAGCTGTGACCGTTCACCCGACCGACGACTTGTTTCGTCGGTTGCTCGCTACGACAGACGGAAGAGATCGCAAGGAAGGCCGAGCTCCCTTCGACGCAGATGGATTATTTGATAGCGTGCGCCGCGACTTCGCGTGGATCGTGATGCCACGCTGTCGTGCTAAGTAACCTCTGGCATTCCGCAAGACGGACAGGCCGGGCGATGTTTTGCTTAATGATTCGATACGGACGGTAATCGCCGGCAAGTTTAGAAGACTGCGTGGCGGATGTGGGCAGTTGGGATGCTGTGGTCGTGATGGAGCATTGTAGCCAGACAAACAACGCGCGCTGCCCGTGGGGACGAGGTGTCGTTATGATGAACGATGTCTTCACACACACGAGCAAGAGATTTTGTAGTTTCTTACGCGCGTAATTATTAGGTATTTTTGTCTCGGGTAAACATGGTTTTAAATAGACTGAATAGAAGAGTCACGACGCATTTTGAAGACGGCGGTTGTAGTGGTTATTTAGCTGTGTACATGGTTACGGGATTGGTTGTTTTCTAGGTTACGGGAGTGGTTGTGTTCGAGATTACGGGAGTGACTGTGTTCGTGGTTACGGGAGTGGTTGTGTTTGTGGTTACGGGAGTGGTTGTGTTTGTGGTTACGGAAATGGTTGTGTTTGTGGTTACGGGAGTGGTCGTTTTAGTGGTTACGGGAGTGGTTGTGTTCGTGGTTACGGGAGTGGTTGTGTTCGTGGTTACGGGAGTGGTTGTGTTTGTGGTTACGGGAGTGGTTGTTTTAGTGGTTATGGGAGTGATTGTGTTCGTGGTTACGGGAGTGGTTGTGTTTGTGGTTACGGGAGTGGTTGTGTTTGTGGTTACGGGAGTGGTTGTGTTTGTGGTTACGGGAGTGGTTGTTTTAGTGGTTACGGGAGTGGTTGTGTTCGTAGTTACGGGAGTGGTTGTGTTTGTGGTTACGGGAGTGGTTGTTTTAGTGGTTACGGGAGTGGTTGTGTTCGTGGTTACGGGAGTGGTTGTGTTTGTGGTTACGGGAGTGGTTGTGTTTGTGGTTACGGGAGTGGTTGTTTTAGTGGTTATGGGAGTGATTGTGTTCGTGGTTACGGGAGTGGTTGTGTTTGTGGTTACGGGAGTGGTTGTGTTTGTGGTTACGGGAGTGGTTGTGTTCGTGGTTACGGGAGTGGTTGTTTTAGTGGTTACGGGAGTGGTTGTGTTCGTGGTTACGGGAGTGGTTGTGTTCGTGGTTACGGGAGTGGTTGTGTTCGTCGTTATGGGAGTGGTTGTGTTCGTGGTTACGGGAGTGGTTGTGTTTGTGGTTACGGGAGTGGTTGTTTTAGTGGTTACGGGAGTGGTTGTTTTAGTGGTTACGGGAGTGGTTGTGTTCGTGGTTACGGGAGTGGTTGTTTTAGTGGTTACGGGAGTGGTTGTGTTCGTAGTTACGGGAGTGGTTGTGTTCGTAGTTACGGGAGTGGTTGTGTTTGTGGTTACGGGAGTGGTTGTTTTAGTGGTTACGGGAGTGGTTGTGTTCGTAGTTACGGGAGTGGTTGTGTTCGTGGTTACGGGAGGGGTTGTGTTTGTGGTTACGGGAGTGGTTGTTTTAGTGGTTACGGGAGTGGTTGTGTTCGTGGTTACGGGAGTGGTTGTGTTCGTGGTTACGGGAGTGGTTGTGTTCGTGGTTACGGGAGTGGTTGTTTTAGTGGTTACGGGAGTGGTTGTGTTCGTGGTTACGGGAGTGGTTGTGTTCGTGGTTACGGGAGTGGTTGTGTTCGTGGTTACGGGAGTGGTTGTATTCGCGGCTGTGTGGTGGAGGTGGTGGTTTGGATCATAATGTCAGCAATGACAACCGAGCGTGATTACTGTCACATCAGTCAGACTTGTGGGGGCGATGTCTGTAAACAAACACAAGTTTCGCGCGATGACAACGATTTCTTGAGGAAGTCTTATAGACGCAGGTGCAACTGTAGTTTTGTTATCCGAGGGGGGGTTCAAGGAGTGCAGCTGGAGGCTTTGGAAGATTGCAATCGCAGATCAAAACACGCACTATCCACGAATCAACTATATCACGGGCGTAATAAAGTTCCAGTTTTAAACGTTTAACCGTAACTAAACGTAACTAAAGGGGCAGCCATAGCGCCACCAACACGGTACTGCAATATTTGAAGTAGCATTGTAATTTACATGGTGGTGATATCAACATACAAACGTTCACTAGCTCGGAAAGTAGAAGTTAAGATTGCAGGGCAAATATGGATGAGTAGCTACAAAGATAAATGTGTATATAGACTAGTGGCGAAGAATGTATTGTAGCTACAAGTTCTGTAAACCCACTCACTCACAGAAAGGGGCCCATGCGGCAAACGCGAAAGGAGGCCGGCACTTGGCATATTGAGAAGTACACCCGTTAGAATACGTGCACATGTAACACACTCTTCTGATATATTTATCAATGTTGTTTTTCACAAGTGTCTATGTTTTTATGACAATGACTACTTTCTCCTATCCGGTGTCCACTCGTCCTTGTGTAATGTCACGCTGTGTCCTCTTGTCACTGAGTAATGCTACTTAGTATCCTGCAGTCGTTAGCCATGTCGCGTCGAATCTTCTCCGTCTTCTGTCGTTTTAGATAAACAAATTCAATAGTTGCATAATATGTCAGTATCTTAAAACTTAAACCACACATCATGTTTCGATAATTTCCATAACTAAGCTCTCTTAGCACAGCAATCAGTCTCTATAAGTCTCTTCTCCGTATTCCTTCTAGTGTGCCTGAAAAATGTATCTCCTTGTTGTCAAATACCCTGGCAATGACGCCGAGAGAAGCGACGTGGTCGTGATCCGAGGTGATATCGATGAAAGACACGTGACCCGACCGGTCGCCCATACTGACCGTCTATCAGCACTGCCCATCTGACCGCGGACTCATTTGGTCAAGTGAGCTATCTGACCCTGACAACGATACGATCGCCCTCGTGGTAAATTGCCAGGGATTTTGGCCGGGCCATTCCGAGATGGACGATGTAATCTTACTGAACCCAATGCGTGACATGGATACGTTAGTTGTGTGTTTGTATAGCCGTGTGTTCATCTGTGGGCGCCTGAGCAAAACAGTAGTCTGTCTTTTACCTGGTTCATTTTGGTAAACGTGCAGCATGAAGCTCGCTCAACCGCAGTGTCGACACGACACTCCTGTCTGTCTACTGCACCAGTTTGGCCGTGCAAAGGGTCAGTATCACATCCGTATGTGCACTTTCGGTCTGCCTAGTGGGCATTTGTCATCACATCATTCCTCACAGATGCTGGTGTTTGGGAGCCGATCACAGACTGTCGCCTGCACTTGCCCGTAGACGTCTGCATTCGTGAATGTCGCTCAGTGGTGTTGATTTGCAAAGTTGGTCATGCATGCAAGTGCCGTACAGAGAGTGCACGCCCCCACACACGAAACAACGGATGTATATATATATATATATATATATATATATATATATATATATATATATATATATATATATATTATATATATATATATATATATATATATATATATATATATATATATATATATATATATATATATATATATATATATATATATATATATATATATATATCCTGTGAACACCTTATCGCTTCCAGTCAGCATTGCCAGTTGCCTCTACAGCCGGTGGGTGTTGACATAACTGGTCAACACGCTCGCGTTATTGGCAAGTAGAGCCGACAGTTGGAGTATGTCTGACGGCTGCAGGCAGGTCCTGGGTGAGACGGAATGTGTCATAAGTGCACATCCAAACGCCAGACCGTACTTACAAAGCGCGATACTTCGGGGAGTCCATTTAACGTGTCCAGATTGTAGTAATTTTAACGACAGCAATCGCTACGTGATCGAAGGCAGTTGGTAGAAAGTTGACTGTCTATTGGAAAACGTTTTAATCAAGAATGGAACAGTCTAGGAACCGAAACGTCGAAGAGTCGACACAGGGAAAAGTAAATTAAGGCCACGAATACAAAGAGTATCAATTAGTTGTTGCAGTATTCTTTGTCTAATCGTGTTTGCTTGATATACAAGTCAAGTATTTAGGTTACGTGTTCAGCGAATTAGCGAATTGGCCTCGTCTTATATGAACAAGGATAAGCCTGGGTAGGAGCAAAATAAGCTCTAGACTAGACAAAGATATTACAGAAAATAATCTAAACAAACATTAACTGATTCGGAAAAGTAAAGACACGTTGTCATCGAGAGAGAGAGAGAGAGAGAGGGGGGAGAGGAGGGGAGGGGACATGAGAGGAGACGAGACGAGACGAGACGAGAGGGAGATATATTGAGAAACATTTTGCTTTCACCGTCTCCGCCAGTTTGACAGCCGAAGGATGCTTCACTCTCTCGTCCAGTATTAAAACGAGCGAAGCGCACACGTCAGGGCCATTAACCATTATCGACGGACCCAGGCACCTAGGTTACTGTGCCGTGAAACTTAGCTGTGTCGAGACGACTGCTTTGAAGTCGATATATGCACATCGTGTTGATCGGCACGCGTGCTTCCTACGACCACGCGAACGCCGGATTTTGTTTTGTTTAGGAAAGTATCGAAGTTGCATGTTCGGTCTGGGACAGTTCAGCGTAAAGGTCAACGTGGCGTTACTTGGTTTAAGGTAAATGTCAAAGTGTTATTTGTCGACTTATGCGTTATTGGTTGTTGCCAATTTTGTATATGGTACATTTGAGTAAAAAATATTGACCTTTGCTTGTTATTATGTAATAACCCCTGATCGACGCGTTTAGCTCTAGACTATAGTTGGAATTCCCACGTTGTGTTGATGTTTATCGATAGAAGCAGCAGGTAAATATACCAAAAATTATATTTGCCTGCTTTGTCAGCGTAATTACACAATATCAACCTATTCAATTATTCAATTAAATCGAGCACAGTTTCGTTGCCATTTTGTTGTCGATGGCTTGATGCATTAGCTATTTACGTACAGTCGTGGCATCTGAATGGTTTATAGCGTTGTAAATGTACCGACACCGTTCAATCAAGCAGCGCAAATGCGGCGCGATCTTTGCCAGGACAATTTCGCTAAATTATTGATTCCACAATGCGGAATTAACTTCCGTTTTGTGTGATAAATATGTTCATCATATTAACAGAAATTGTTGGACGTGCGTCGCTAACTCGATTGTGGTTTAATGACGACGCCATGTTTCGAGCCCGGGTTAAAATGTACAAAGAAACGTCGGTAGTACAGCAATTTTGTTGACGTCCGCCAATCACACATATCTACCTATAGAACATATATAGTAGATGGGAATATCTAATTAATGGAGCTCATGCAACTATTCCCGAGCAGGACCGTCCTGAGATACGAGCGATCAATTCGCCGTCAGCTGCATCGAATCATTTAATGGACATCACGTGAAGTCGTTAGACAGGGTAGGCCTAAAGTACAGGAAGACACTCATAGAGACAGAGGAGGCCTAATGCAAAGGAAGACACTCATAGAGACAGGGTAGGCCTAATGGACAGGAACACACTCATAGAGACAGGGTAGGCCTAATGGACAGGAAGACACTCATAGAGATAGGGTAGGCCTAATGGACAGGAAGACACTCATAGAGACAGGGTAGGCCTAATGTACAGGAAGACACTCATAGAGATAGGGTAGGCCTAATGGACAGGAACACACTCATAGAGACAGGGTAGGCCTAATGTACAGGAAGACACTCATAGAGATAGGGTAGGCCTAATGGACAGGAAGACACTCATAGAGACAGGGTAGGCCTAATGGACAGGAACACACTCATAGAGACAGGGTAGGCCTAATGGACAGGAAGACACTCATAGAGATAGGGTAGGCCTAATGTACAGGAACACACACATAGAGACAGGGTAGGCCTAATGGACAGGAAGAGACTCATAGCGATAGGGTAGGCCTAATGGACAGGAAGACACTCATAGAGATAGGGTAGGCCTAATGGACAGGAAGACACTCATAGAGATAGGGTAGGCCTAATGGACAGGAACACACTCATAGAGACAGGGTAGGCTTAATGGACAGGAAGACACTCATAGAGACAGGGTAGGCCTAATGTACAGGAAGACACTCATAGAGATAGGGTAGGCCTAATGGACAGGAACACACTCATAGAGACAGGGTAGGCCTAATGGACAGGAAGACACTCATAGAGACAGGGTAGGCCTAATGTACAGGAAGACACTCATAGAGATCAGGGTAGGCCTAATGTACAGGAAGACACTCATAGAGACAGGGTAGGCCTAATGTACAGGAAGACACTCATAGAGTCAGGGTAGGCCTAATGTACAGGAAGACACTCATAGAGACAGGGTAGGCTTAATGTACAGGAAGACACTCATAGAGACAGGGTAGGCCTAATGTACAGGAAGACACTCATAGAGTCAGGGTAGGCCTAATGTACAGGAAGACACTCATAGAGACAGGGTAGGCCTAATGTACAGAAGACACTCATAGAGTCAGGGTAGGCCTAATGTACAGGAAGACACTCATAGAGACAGGGTAGGCCTAATGTACAGAAGACACTCATAGAGACAGGGTAGGCCTAATGTACAGAAGACACTCATAGAGATAGGGTAGGCCTAATAGTACAGGAAGACACTCATAGAGACAGGGTAGGCCTAATGTACAGAAGACACTCATAGAGACAGGGTAGGCCTAATGTACAGAAGACACTCATAGAGATAGGGTAGGCCTAATATACAGAAGACACTCATAGAGACAGGGTAGGCCTAATGTACAGAAGACACTCATAGAGACAGGGTTGGCCTAATGTAAGGAAGACACTCATAGAAAAGAAACACTAGCTTCAGTGTTTCTGTGTTAAGGAGAACAAACGTATCAGTTGCATCAAGTTACCTTTGGCTTCTGTAAAACTTGTAGACGAGGAAATAAATACGCTTTGATAGAATTGTTATTACTTAATAATATTGTTATTAAAATATACTATTTTGTCTTGCTTTGATATATCTATAAACAACATCGCAATTTATCTAGGTCAAGTCGTACATTAACTGACCTTATACTGACGTTCATTTATGCTGCTAACGTACACATATATCTCAAGTTTATATTTTTATTCTAGCGAACACGTACCGTTGTGCTAGCGGAGGTGATTCGCGATTTAGCAAAATCCATTCTGACAAGGATCTTAAATGGCATTTCATATTCGTTTCGGTGTTTGCCTTTAGTCGCATTCGACAACATCTTCCGTCCATCATACATACTGGGTCTGTGCCAGTCTGACACATACATAAAGAAAGCGCCGGGTGAGAAATGTTACAAAAAGATAATCTATTTTGATGTAGGATGGATGAAACACATGAAGATGACGGTAGTTAGCGGTATACCACAACGTGTTTGACAGGTGCAGCGAGTGAACGAAGAGAAGCTGATGCAGAGAGCTTGGAAAAAGAAGAGGATGTAAAAAGCGAAGAGAAAAACAAGGACATTAAGATGGAGTGAGAGAGGGTGCAGACGGGACGGCCGTGAACTGTAGAGTACGGCACGAACTGAGAGACCAATGGACACAGGTAGTTAAAGATGGAGAATGATAATCGATACGGCGCTCTGACCGCGAGCAGGACAGCCACACATCAAGGGGTCAACGGGAAAGGAAAAATGATGACAAAATGATGGATATATTAGAAAGATGAAGGAGGAAGGCAAATTAGGAAGAAGATCGATTAAGAAACCAAAGAACTGGAAGAACGACCAAGAGGAGATAAATGACAGATCAAGAGAATTATTTTTTCGAGAATATGAAAAATAAAATTAAGTAGTAAAAGAAGACAACTTAAGAAGAAGGCGATAAAATTCGAGGAGAATTAATTAAGATTAGGAAGATAAGAAGATAGAGACTTGCGAGGCGAACCATAATCACGAAGACGAATAGCTAGAATCAGAGTTATCAGACGGAATATTCTGATATGAAGAAACACAATATAGGACAGACGGAGTTGGAAGAAGAGACGAATTAGAACCAACAGCGACTTGACATGACGCCAAGTATACGTCCCGACCACACAACGTTCGTCGTTCGCAACAGCTGCTGCCCTGCGGCGTCAGCGGTGATGCACGACCGGAGCGAACTTCTCGCGAACTCGCAATGAACGATTCCGCAAAGGTGCAGTGAATTGCGCAGAGATATCCGCCAGTCTTACGCTAGTCGTCTGCGTAATTAGCGAGGCAAGCGATTTCCTGGGTCGGACAAGCACCTGCGACTGCTGGGCGGAAATGTAGGTCATACCGACCTCCCGATTTCTGAATTCTCGTTGGAACTTTGAAGTAGAAATTAGTGTATATACAGTAGGTGTACATACATAATTATGCATATTTATCGTACTTTATTGTAAATATAAATACCTGATGTGCTATTCGAATTAGCATGGACAAACAAAAGTAATAGTTTGATATATTTAGCGTATTTAAATCCATGGTTACGTCATTATAGTCGTATTGTACTATCACCTGTCCTACTATTTTATAATAGCTTCGTCCCCGTGTATAGGAACCCATTTACACTACATACACGGCTAGCCTGCTATAATTTGTTTTGAAAATGTATGACACATATACTGTATATATGGCTACAAAACACGTTGCATGTGTATTTTAACACTACCATGTGACCCCAGCCTGGATAAAACCCATGTCGATACATTGCAGCCAGCCGAATGGACCTTTAAGACCGCTTTTGAAAACGTATGTATTACGCATATATAACGCCGCAGAAAACACTGCACAGAGCAGAAGAGAAATGGAAAAAATAAACATTGCTGAAATGCGGAAGGAAACATTGATATTCGATACTAGGCCGGTAACTATGCAGCGGAAGCGGAAGAGGATTATGGGTCGTCACGTATCTCGGCGCTGACAAATGATCGCGCGGGTGAGTGTGGTGTCGTATGTGATGACGTATGAGCGCGTCCGAGGAACAACGGACGGACACAGCTGTGAATACGGCGTAGGAATAATCGGTAGTGTATTTCACAGGTAGGAGTACTTCTCTCGGGAACGAACCAGGCACGATAGAAAACGTTTCATTGATTCCATTTCACGTCGTAACAAGTTGTCACGTGCATTGGTGTTCTTCTATGTTCGTCGTATCAGTATCAATGTCCACGTAAATCCTCGCTGGGCTGGGGTTATGGGATAGGAGCACCCTCCCTCCCGGGCTCCTGCTAGGAATGAAGTAGCCCGCGTGGATGAGGTTAATGGCGCTTGGAATGGTGGTGTAAGCAAACATTTATTCGTCCAATAAAATACTTCAACAAAAGTACCGTTTCATTACGTGGGAACGAATTAATTAATATTGTGGAAGCTGAGATCGGGAGGTTTAACACCAAACCACTGTCAGGTCTCCCACAACAAGACGGGGGGGGGGAAGTGGATGGTGGTTATTCATTTTTTCCCACGGCGAAATTCCCCCAGAACACACCGTTTCCGCGCCTATGACTGTGCGTGGTAGTCGCACACTGCATATTCAAACACGAGCGATACGAATTAGCGTCGTGCGCTGGGGAACTGGCATCAGACCGGAGTGTATATCCTGGAGAAATACGATACGAATGTTTTCCCATGTTGCGCAGCGGGGGAGGATACGCTAACACTTATACACCGCGGGGCGATGAACGAAGTATATATCGCATATCAGGCCAAGAGGTACTTACGCATGCTGGAAGAAATCCACGTAAATGAGACGTTGGAGTAGACGCATACGCGCATTGCGCACTTAGTGTCATAGCCCAGTGTAGGATTATGTTTCCGCTAATTGTTTATGTTGCACCAACTTGAATTCGGAGGCGTCGGGAAAAGAAATCGCATGTGTGTACACACAGGGATGTATTGCACGATATATATTTCCAAAGACAACTAGACTGACATGTATATTTATTGCACAGTAGCGGCAAAGGGGAAACGGAAGAGGTTGACTCGTATATAAGAACTGGGGCAATGGGTCCGCGTCGAAATTGTATTTAAAATTCAAACAGTGGCGCCAACAAGTTAGCGAGCAACACTGTCATTTCACGTCGTTCGCCGCTCCCCCTGCTCAATTGTGGCGTTGCTTTTTCTGGTAAAATGTCAGCACTCAATGGTTCACGGGCCAATCAATTAGCTGCTACACGGCCCGGTCGTAACGACATCGGCAGCTGTCATTATTCTTGCGTGGATTTACTCGCCTGGCTCCCGCCTCATTTGTTTATCTCAACTCCGCGTTTACGTCGCATACTATGACAGATTATGCGCACAGTGTTGGCCTGGCCCCGGCCCGTGCATGAGTAGATTACGCATAGACTATTTCTGGATGGTGCGTGTGCGTGTGCGTGTGCGTGTGCGTGTGCGTGTGCGTGTGCGTGTGCGTGTGTGCGTGTGCGTGTGCGTGCGTGTGCGTGTGCGTGTGCGTGTGCGTGTGCGTGTGCGTGTGCGTGTGCGTGTGCGTGTGCGTGTGCGTGTGCGTGTGCGTGTGCGTGTGCGTGTGCGTGTGCGTGTGCGTGTGCGTGTGCGTGTGCGTGTGCGTGTGCGTGTGCGTGTGCGTGTGCGTGTGCGTGTGCGTGTGCGTGTGTGTGTGTGTGTGTGGTGTGCGTGTGCGTGTGCGTGTGCGTGTGCGTGTGCGTGTGCGTGTGCGTGTGCGTGTGCGTGTGCGTGTGCGTGTGCGTGTGTGTGTGTGTGTATGTGTATGTGTGTGTGTGTGCGTGGGCGTGTGGGCGTGTATGTGTGTGTGCGTACATGCATGTACGTGTGCGTGTTCGTGGTCTTTGATTCGAGCGTAAAACTTCAGTAAGATGACAGAAACAGAAACATGCTGATATAAGACTTCGGTAAATTGTTAACCTACTGAACCCTGTCATTCTAAACCCGGTCATTTTATAAAAGAAGTCACGATATTACATACTGCAAAGACAGTATATTTGTCAGGGACGAAAACAAACAAAAAACGGTGTCCACAAATTATACATGAAAGAAAAGTTAGCATAACAACCTCCGCAGGAAATCAATGTTTCTTGGTAGAACATTTGGCGACTGTAGCGTAATCAAGATGGCGCGCAGAAAGACGTTATTTCAGACGTAACCTGAACGGTTGCCAGCATTTGTTTTCGTTGATGATAAGTGGACTACAAGTGTTTTTATTACGGAAAAACACTGCCACTTAGCATCTGAACAACGTGTGGCTGCCTCTGACAGACGCGTTGAACACATTAATAACGGTTGTACGCAGAGCTAATGGAAAAAGGAGGAGTTTACTGACAGAAGAAACGACCATTAGACCGTCGTCATTCTAGTTTGTTTTGATGTGAACCTTTAAAAAGTGTTATGTCCTTTCATGCGTTGATGTTAAAGTATTCGAACCTTACCTCATAATTGTGTACGGTCTGCTATCGTTCGTAACTTTGTATTTTTATTTTAAACGTTATAGACCAAATCATAATGCATTAAATTCGTGTGAATTCCCATGATCTTTTGCAAAGCGCGATCACACCACGTGATCTGTTTTTTCCCGTTCTTGGCTGCTCAATCTTACCCTTTCGATATATATCTCCCCACATTACTGTTGGTTTCTCTCTCTCCTTCCTCCTTCCCTCGTATCTTCACTCATTTTCTACATTCATATATTAAACAAAAACTAGGCTCAACAAACACAACTGCCCATTTACTATTTCCGGAGGACTGTTGGCTCAGCAACGAGACCTATTTTTGGTAACACATGTTTTATTAACGCCATTAAAATTCGTAACGACTGCTTGCGTGAAAACAAAGTTATTGCCTCTCGCTCAGACGGACTCTAATCACAGATAAGGCCGACACATCGAAGCGGCCGCCCCAGCCGAATAACGCCCTCAATTTCGTCCGTCCGATTCGAACATCGTCAGTGACCTCACGTCTAGCGGCCGGCTTCCGAACGGTCAAAAGCCCGGACACAGCGGGTGACCAATTAACGCCTTCGCAATATTGGTTGCACCGGACTGTGGGTTGCTGGACGGACAGTGGAAGCACGTCCTCGTGTTAGGACTTTAGTTAGATCGACACTTGTTCCTTTAGTTGGACCGACACCTGATTATTTTGAGTTGTTGAACCGACACTGGGTCACGTGGATGGAACACAAGTATTGGGTCTTTTTGGTGGACAAACACTGGTTCATTTGGATGGCTCAACACAGGAAAGTTAGGATGGATTAACTCTGGTTCAAATGGGTGGATCGATACCAGTTCATTTGGCTCAACTAACACTGGGTTATCAATACAAGTATACAAGTATATTTACTTATTTATTATCTTCGTACCGTATGGCACGCAATGCATGCACAGTTTGTCAGACTGTTTTATTACTGACTTTTGCAATGTAATCCTTCTAATTGTGTAGTGGGTGATCTAGCTGACAGATCGTTGTGCATGCTGGAGATATGCCCAACCAGGTCATCCTTTTGTTCTTTAAGGAGGAGATAGATGTTAGCTGAGGTTGGTTGTTGGAGAGGATCTTAGACCAGGGGACGATTTCACTAACGTTGAAACCAGATTTTGCACTTTAAAATCAATTTTGATCCTTAACAGTGATCGCGAATACATGAAAACAGCCAACACCATTACGCACGAGAGCTGCCGTTGTTACAGGTGCGTCATAGATTTAGTGTGCACGTAAATATGACAATGGATATTTGCGCTTTGAAAGCAATCATTACATTTAACAACACATTTTGTTTAAGGATGAATTTTTCTTAAAAGCTCTTTATCTTAGTGAAATGGTCCTTAGAACGCTTAGTGTCGTCTTCAGACAAATGCTGTGACAAGTGGCAATTCTATTGGTGTCTTACTGTATCTAGCGCCAGAATTCCAAACCGTACTGGAACTTAGAACAATCACTACTGTGGTACATGTTGAATTGGTTTGTTGCGAGTATACTGATCTCCACAGCGTCTGTGCTGTAATACTTGTAGATAAATAGCCGAAACACTTCTGTTGGAGACGCAGATATTTGCAACGAATGGAAACCTCGTTTTCATAATGGTCTACGTTTGAATTACAAGTCACACTCCCCGGAGTGAGGCCATATTACGATAAAACGGGATTAGTAGTACACATTTGGGAGTGCCAGACAAACAACGGATTATAATCTAGATTATCATCCGTCCGACGAACATCAGTAATCCTGTATATTGTTAATGCGCATTGTCCATCGAGGACGCATATAATCAAAGTTATCCTTTTTTCTGTAACTTCTACAGCTGAAGTAAACATAAACTTCGTTGTTGTTTACAGGTTTTCTGAATCACACATTTGATATATATCTTTTTAATCTTTGTTTATGCGTTTATCTACGCCCAGTGTTTTTAACATGTTCCAGTGAGAGGTGGTCAATTTGTCTTGTTTCTCTCTACGAACCATTGCATCACTTATGCGACTGCATTAAAACAACCATTAGATATAACGCGTCATGCAGTCTGCAAGATCATCGTCGTAAAACAACTTAGCGTCATTGTTGTCAGATTCATAAATGCTACTGCGAAGCAAATCCAAGTCGTAATGTTCAACTTGGCCAACGCCGGAAACAATTATTAGTTATATTAAAGCGGATTTTTCATTGGCCAACACAGGAACATTAATAATTACTTATATTAAAACGGTTCTGTCTATTGCTAATATGTTTATGCTTCGTCCAGTATGATATAGGCACAGTGTGTAAATAACGAAGTTATAGTAAGTAATATCTGCATCAATCGGAAATGTCGAACGCGTGAAAATGTAATCCAGTAGCGACCGTGCAATGAAGCTGTTAAGGACGCTTGCGGTCGATTAAAAAGTCGGTCATTGAATATTATTACACGATACAATGATATTGCGGACCGATTCTACTGTAACACATTTGTGAGAGTATCAACAAACGAACGCACTGATTTATCAAACCAAGCGCGCATATTTCGTAAATATGCACACACACGTATCAACAAAATTATACTTCTTCATATGACGTCATTGATTACCAGAATATTTGTGACGTCACAAAGTTGTGTTCTCTCAATTGTCACCACAAATCGCAACCAGATGGCATCACGGAGGCGGGAGTCCGTCATATACATACAATACATCTCAGTAGGTCGAGGCGCCAACATTCGCATCATCGTTATTGAATGATCTGTAGCGGAAATGACCACTGTCCAGTGGTCAATACCGTCCGCTGCGCAGTCTCGTGAGGACGACAGTGCGTTATGGACAATCATACTCTAGATTTGCAACAGTAATTGTTATTAATAAACGGGCCGGCGCCGTTGAAGACGAGGGGTAGACATGCATACACCGACAATCGAATCATTGTTCTCCGCGGAATAATCCATCAGGCGTCAGGTGATGCGGTCGGTGGCGATAAGGACATGCCTAATCTAGATTGATCGAACTACACAGTCGTGGAAGCGCTCAGTGTCCGCAAAGTGACAAACGGCGGAAAGGAAAACACGATCAGAGGGCTTGACCGCTAGGGACGGTGTACAGGTCTCCATAGATTTACTGAAGCTCGCACGTACATACACGGACATACGTACGTACATACGTACACACACACACACACACACACACACACACACACACACACACACACACACACACACACACACACACACACACACACACACACACACACACACACACACACACACACACACACACACACACACACAACACACACACACACACACACACACACACACACACACACACACACACACACACACACACACACACACACACACACACACACACACACACACACACACACACACACACACACACGCACGCACGCACGCACGCACGCACGCACGCACGCACGTACGTACACACACATTCATTTGTTTATTTAACAATAAATGTATCCACTATGAAAGGTTGCTTGTTTACGTAATAAAACTATGGTCAAGAAGTCAAGATGACTATCAAACACAATTTAGAGAGTTTACCAGCTCGAAAAGAGACGAGACTAAATTGGGCAAAACCGCAGAGGCGATCTTGAGCTATAAATTGTGGTTTGTATCGACTAATATAGTGGCAACACGGAAGAGGGTGTATGGCGTCATGTTGGACAGAATGCTGAAGATATAAGTGAAAGGAAAAGTGTTGTAGCCTGCTTTTTATGAGCCTACATATATGGGTTTGAGACACTGTCACTGACAAAGGCAGGGGAAGGTACAGGGAGCAAACTACTGGAATAAGTAGAGAGAATAGAAGAAGAAGGAATTGAGAGAGGAGATTAGGATGACAAGTCCTAAGGAGCAAATTAGATGGAAATAGAATGAGATGGACAGAGTATGTACAGAGAACTGACGAAGACAGACTGCCAAACAGAATATGACTAACAGAAGAGGCAGATAGAGAAGAAGAAGACCAAGGCTGATATGGGAAGGCAGCTTGAAACGACCTGGGGAGGGCTGGAAGGAGCAAACATAAATAGTTGACCATGGCAGGAGAAAGAATGACGTGGAAAGAACTGAAGAAACAGAAGGAGCCAATGAGTGTCATTGACCCCACACAGCAAGGGAGCAAGAGGAGGAAGGAGACGAACCAACCAACAATCAATGCAAATGCATAAAAACATTAGATTCCCCAGACGCTATCAATTGAAGGTAGCAACATCGAATATTCTGTGTTCTCGTGGTTTTCTCTTGCGTTTTCGTAATCCATGTAGATGGCGGATTTAGTCGAGAAAAACATGTTTCAAGATTTCGCAATCTTATCTTTCCTGCAATAAGTAACCTACACGATGGCTATTCGTGTTGTCGCCGGGGCTATCTTGTACCTAGTATTCTACATTGTCCACGTAAAACTAACAAGTGTCAATGTGAAACAAATACCGACTTACCTAGCTGGAGAATAAACAACTATATTAACAATACAACTAACACACGTTTTGTGTTTTACTGAACCGTTTGCGTTGCTGAAATGTATTGTTTCGCGAAAATACTGTGAAATGTTGCATGTTTTTAAAATCATTAAAATTATAATAAATTGGAGTGTAAAGAGCTTAACGGGAGCTTTAATGAGAAGTAGGTTGAGGTGGACACGTGACGTGAAAAGGATGCCATCAGAAAGGTTGGCAAAGATAGCAGAAAGACAACATACGACGGGGAAGGCGGCAGCTGGGGTGGGAGGACTGTGTAAGGAAGGATATGAACCTATCAGGGAGAACATGAGGTGGAGAGAGGCGACTATGAACATAGCACTATGCAAAGAACACATACTGACAGAGTGAGTCAGCAGCATTTGAAC
>JAODUO010000123.1:267500-272500 GCA_025642075.2 Ridgeia piscesae
TCAGACGTCAACATCTGCTCAATATAGCGCTTGCATCGCCAAAATAGACTGGAGAGTCCGTCTAGACCTCTTTGTCTCCGCCACATGTTGTGGAGACAGCGCAACACAGAGACGATACTTTTAGAAACACTTTCAAAAGTGCTCTCAAAAATGCTCTCAAAAACCCTCGCAAAACACACATGTCGCTTCTGACGTCAGTGTGGCTTAGACGGAATAACAGTCGTCTGCTGTTCAGGTGGATGACGATATTGTTGACATGACCCTGATGACGAACATTATGACGGCGACAATGATGATGTTCATAATATTGGTAGTTGTGATAGTGATGATGATGATGATGATGATGATGATGATGATGATGATGATGATGATGATGATGATGATGATTATTATTATTATTATTATTATTATTATTATTATTATTATTATTATTATGATGATGATGATGATGATGATGATGATGATGATGATGATGATGATGATTATGATTATGATTATGATTATGATTATGATTATGATTATGATTATGATTATGATTATGATTATGATGATGATGATGATGATTATGATGATGATGATGATGATGATGATGATGATGATGATGATGATGATGATGAAGATGTTGATGTCGTAATGATGATGCACAGCACAACAACTTTGCTATGGATGGGGCTGTTATGTAATGCCGACTGTTCTTAATTAGGCTGGATTAAGCAGGAGTCATAAGTTACCGACAGACGTAACTTCACATTTAGGACACCTGTGTAGTGCGGACATCAGTACACATGATCCCTGGAGTTGCGACCAACAAATGAACGTCATAAACTGGTCTAAAAATAATCCGTTTAAACATATGTGCGGACACGAAATAGAAAGGTAACGTGACGACGAAGGCGGTGACGACGACGACAACGGTGGTCATGATGACGATTACGATATGGATGACGACGACTATGACTAAGATGATAACGAGGACGATGATGTCGATTACAACGACAACTAGCAACGGCGACGGCGATGGCGACGGCGACTACGTCGATGATGGTGATAAGATTGATGACTACAATGCTGACGGTTACAATGATGACGGTTATGAAGTGATGATGAAGACGATGACAACGACGATGACAACGATGACTAACACAACGTTGTTCTTATTCATTCTAGAGCGATAAGTGCACAGAAAGCACGTCTTCATTTAGCTGTGATTAACTCGCTACACGCGTGTCGTCTCCTCATTTGTGACTCACAGAAACAAGCTGGCTGAGATGAATCGACCAACTCTGTCCTAAACGTGGATATTTTAATCTAAGACTCCCTGTCATTTCCAGTTGATTGTAAAAGGGCATGCGTGCGTGTGTGTACGAGCATTACTACACCGCGTCATTGCACAGTCGGACATTTAAAGTTAATGGACAATACGTTTCATTGTGACCGCATCTTCTATAAGTGTTGTTCTGCAAATTAGTATTGGTAAAATGTTTTATTACGTCAATTAAATATATTTGTATGACAACAATTAGACTACATTTAGAAGATATGTACACTTGAGGAGACCAGGCATTGAGAAGATTGGCAGCTTACAAAGAAGACGAAATAAACTAAATAAAAATGAAAACGAAGTTTGCTTAAAATTGACTCATTACAAAGATAATTTATCATTGCTATTAGGAACACTTTTCTAAAAGTATAATGGTACAAGAATTTTGTAATATCCGTGTAGAATGTTTAAGAGAAAAAACTCTTTACGACGACGGTGACAACTTGAACAAACTATGCACTCACTGTTTAAATAAAAACTGCGGGAATACGATTCGATACAACTGACATAATTGTGTATCCGACGGACAAAGGCGGCGTATGCGTACCATAATTGTATGCTACGTGTATGTTTGTGTGTCAAAGGAAAGCAATATATTTGGACGAAACGTCCACAATCAACGCACTAGTTCAGCAGGCATTTACCTCCCGCTGTGAACATACCTCCACGCACCTGGGTAAACACGTAAATAAAGCAGCCACGGTACGGGCGGTGAACGTTACAGAGCGTACGTTGTAGCTGATAGTGCATTGAGTGTTATCTCGCCCCACATCCCGAGCCACGAGTTTTGTACACAGGACTAGGCCAAAGAAACAGCCAGTTAATCAACCGAACGATGTCCGTCCGAACTTTAGCCAAAGGATGGAGAGATGTTGTGCCATCGCCTAAATAACTTTCTTTCTCAAATGATCCGGAAATGGTTCCTCGGTCGTTGCTACTAACAAGACTAAATCTGTTTCCACCGCCTCTTTGCAAAACACACCCATCCACGATAGTGCGCAGTTCAAGCGCTTTCATATTGAAAAACATATTATTAGACAAACTCGCCGTGTAATGCGTTCTAACAAGGAGAGTTGCTGCTTATAAACATTATGAAGAACATAAACATGCTGCTACCATTTGTGTAGAAATGTGGGCCATAAAATGCGGGGTTCATGAGACAGACGGACTGCGTCACATGATCTATTCGGTTGTGGCAAACATATTAATTTCTTTTAAACGTCGAAAAGTGCAAAGGAAGCTTACATTTCATCCACACAATGAACAACCGTAATTCATTTGACCTATTTGTATCTACGCTGTCGTTGATTGCACGGCTACGACATAATCTGGGCGCGTTATGTTGTAGATGTTTAATGAAGTAATATAAGAAAAAGAGTACTTTGTAATGTATATCTCTACTTATTGTTATCGTAAACCTTAACGCTGTCTACTCACATCAAAACATGTTAACATACTTAAACAACAACACGTCTGCTTCAGTTACGGATGTGTGGACAACTAACACTTGCACAATGAGTTCGGATACATGTTTGTCGTTTGTGCATCCTCCGCTTAAAATACTGAACCCATCGTCGCACTTTCGATGTGATTTACAACCGTAACGCAATTAGGCAAGCGTCACTGGGTTGCAAACACCGTCTGCTGTCACACAACGAGTGTTCCGAGCGGAAACACGTCAGGTCTGTGTTATGCAATCAAAGGCAATGATCTGTTGCGTGGCATATGCTTCTCAACATTAACCTGCAAAGCACAGCACATCCAGGCGTCAGAGTCCATCAGACACGCCGACACGGTGTAATCCGGGTGGCTCAGCGCGTCCTAAGAGTAAGCCGCTCTTCGAAGTTGCTAAGTCTGTGCCAAGGAGAGGGGGCGTCTTCCATTGCTCCCTCTCCATGCAGAGCAACGCGCCCCTATGCGACCGAGAAATTTCGTCCACACAAATCTGTGCAAAGTGATACGCTCAGGCGTGTGGACCACAGATAAAAGATGAACATATTTCTTTTTTGTGAATGTGGTCATACACTCACGCACGAGCGCACACACAGGCGCGTGCTTCAACACAAGCGCACACATGCGCCCGCCAGCACGCGCACACACGCAAACAAAGGGAAAACATACGCATGCATGCATGCATATATTTTCATGTTTGCATACATGAACGCATGCACGCTCATACAGCTACATATATACAGACATGCATGACAGACAGACAGACAGACAGACAGACAGACAGACAGACAGACAGACAGACAGACAGACAGACAGACAGACAGACAGACAGACAGACAGACAGACAGACAGACAGACAGACAGACAGACAGACAGACAGACAGACAGACAGACAGACAGACAGCAGACAGACAGACAGACAGACAGACAGACAGACAGACAGACAGACAGACAGACAGACAGACAGACAGACAGACAGACAGACAGACAGACAGACAGACAGACAGACAGACAGACAGACAGACAGACAGACAGACAGACAGACAGACAGACAGACAGACAGACAGACAGCATACATACATACATACATACATACATACATACATACATACATACATACATACATACATACATACATACATACATACATACATACATACATACATACATACACACTCACACAACACACGCACGCACGCACGCACACACACACACACACACACACACACACACACACACACACACACACACACACACACACACACACACACACACACACACACACACACACACACACACACACACACACACACACACACACACACACACACACACACACACACACACACACACACACACACACACACACACACACACACACACACACACACACACACACACACACACACACACACACATTATGCTCTTAACACTCTACTGGTAATATCCGACCAGTACTTAACTCTACACATCACGTATGCTGCAAACACGCATCTGTGACAGCTCAAGAAGAAGACGGTTCCATTCAAAGAAAAAGAAGACGGAACTCACCTAGAACCAGCGTGACGACATCGGAGATGGCGAGCGTGAACAGGTAGTAGTTGGTGGCCGTGTGCATGTGCACGTTGCTTACAATCACCACGCACGTGCAGACGTTGCCGACCAGCCCCGTCAGGAAGATGGCACAGTAGACGATCGTCAGACTAGCCGACTCGGCAGCGTTCCGGTAGCGCTGGCCCAGGGCTTCCTGCAGCAGCATCGACACGTCGATCGCAGTCGGAGTACAGTTCACCCCCGACGAATTCACCCCGCCCAGACAGTCCATTGTCGTGCTGTTGACCAGTCCGGCATCGGTGACATTCACCGACCCGAGCCGCTCCATTGTCATAGTCCCCGTTGAGTGAATAGTTCAATACCGTGCGCGCTATAACGGTCACTTTCTATTAATGCTCCGATATTTTCGTCCAGTTGATTCACCCAATTTAGCTACGTTAGTTCGCAGTCAGCATAAATCGAAGTCTAACTACATTGCAAATGTTATGGAGTAAATACACGACAACGAACGTTACCTTTCTCCGAATCCATGTCCAGCATATTCGACTGCGATAAAAAAACGCGAGAAAAAACAACAAAACAACAATGCTTCTGCAGTTAAATGATACGCCACAAAGCAAATGTAAAGTTTTCACCCATATCTCTGACCATTAACATGATATACCCTAACTAT
>JAODUO010000123.1:280000-295000 GCA_025642075.2 Ridgeia piscesae
TATTGTTGTTGTTGTTGTTGTTGTTGTTGTTGTTGTTGTTGTTGTTGTTGTTGTTGTTGTTATTATTATTATTATTATTATTATTATTATTATTATTATTATTATTATTATTATTATTATTATTATTATTATTATTATTAGTATTATTATTATTATTATTATTATTATTATTATTATTATTATTATTATTATTTGTTTTGTATATGAAAAAAACGTCATACTGAAATCACATAGTAATATATGTATTATAAACAATAAAAAACAAGTATATAGGCAGTGGTTATTAGTAGTATTTAAATAATAATAATTAAAAAAATTATTAGCAACTCAACTGAGTTGGATTCACAGTATACAATGAAATACAATTAAAGCATTAAAAAATCATAGAATATCAATACATGTGATACCGTATTAATCGACTGTATTCTGCCGTGCCGTGTTTACTGGCAGGTGTATAATCCCCACGGTATAAAGGAGTTACGGAATCTATTTGTTCTAGTTACTGGTAACGGGTATACATTACCTTGTCTAATAATACGCTTGATGGATGATGGAATGAATAATTTAAATAATTTTTAGCTACGCATTTGCATATGTGTTTTCGTTTTTCCTATTGACTTTTCTCTAGAACAACATTAACGTTTTTCGTCAGATGTTATAAACAACAAGATTGTGTCTATACGTATCCGTATTTGCATGAATACCTGCTTGCAAGTTAAGTTTAAAAGCAAGACAATTGATGACAAAGTTGTCAGCCTCTAAGTCATGAATTCCCCCGTGGAATAGCTTGTCGCTAGCATTGCCATCGCGCGTGTATTCACAAATCACCAAATATAAGCGTATAACTGCGCCTACATCCTCGGAAATATGAGCTCACAAGCTAAACGTACACTACTCTCTAGATAATAATATAATCGTGAACGGGTAAGCACAAGTTAATACTTAAAGCAAAGGACCGCGAAACCTTTAGGAAGTTAAAGCGATATCAAAGAAATCAGTCATGAGGGGTTTGTGAACGATGGCTGCAGTTTCACATAATTCGATAGTAACATCTAGGGAGTTGATTCCAGAGTGTGTGTGGAGCCACACATAAATCACGTTTGTGAATGTTGAGCTTAGTTTTCGGAACGTAACGTTGTTGTGGGTTAAGATATTATGTAGACCTATAGACCAGTGAGTTTAACATCGGTGATTTGCAAACTATTAGAAAGACTAATTAAAGATCACCTGGTTGATTTTCTTGTTAAAAATAAATTGATAAACCCATATCAACATGGGTTTTTAAAAGCGAGGTCATGCTTAACAAATATGTTATGTTTTTTGGAAGATGTCACAAAGTGGCTAGATGAGGGATCACCAGTAGATATAATCTACTTAGATTTTTAAAAAAGCCTTTGACAAAGTGCCACACCAAAGACTACTACTTAAACTAAAGGCCCATGGCATAGGAAATGGAATGATCAACTGGATAGAAAAATGGCTTATTGGTAGAAGACAAAGAGTAGTAGTTGATGGGGAGGTTTCAAACTGGAAAGCGGTTTTGAGTGGAGTACCGCAGGGATCAGTACTGGGACCTATTTTATTCTTAATATATATCAATGATTTGGATGATGACATAACAAGCAAGGTGTTGAAGTTTGTGGACGACACAAAAGTGTTCAGGAAAATTAAAAGTGATGCAGATAGACAGCATTTACAAGATGATTTTAATAAGTTGATAGAATGGTGTGAGAAGTGGCAAATGCTGTTTAATTTTGGAAAGTGTAAGTGCCTTCACACAGGACATGGGAATGAAGATGCACAATATACAATGGGTGATACTGTACTAAATACTACCTTAAAGGAAAAGGACTTAGGGTTAACTATTAGTGCTGACATGAAGGTATCAGAGCAGTGTGGAATTGCAGCAGCGAAGGGAAACCAAATTCTTGGATTAATTAGGCGAAATATAGTGTACAAAGAAAAAGAACTAATAATACCGCTGTATAAAACAATAGTTAGGCCTCACTTAGAATATTGTATACAAGCATGGAGGCCATATCGCAAGAAGGATATTGATATGCTAGAAAGAGTACAAAGGAGAGCAACCAAAATGATACCAAAACTCAGGAATATTAGTTATGAAATGCGTCTAAAAGAATGTGGCTTAACAACACTAGAAACCAGAAGATTGAGAGGAGATCAGATTGAGGTGTTTAAAATATTGAATGGATATGAAAATATTGACAGAAATATTTTTTTCACAGTCAAGGAAGAGAGAAGGACTAGAGGACATGGAGTTACATTAGCAAAGAAGCAGTGTAGACTAGATATTAGAAAATTTTCATTTTCACAAAGAACAGTAAACGAATGGAACAGATTATCAGCTGATTGTGTAGGTGCTAGTAGTGTTAATATATTTAAAAATAAAATCGACATATACCTAAGACGGGCGGGGTATACTTAGATAGATAGGTTGGACTCTCGATAAGCCAAATGGCTTCCTAGTCCACCTGCCATCTAGAGTTGAATCTCTAGGTGGCAATCTTGTTCTTGTTAAATCTTGTTAAATCTTGTTAAATCTAATGCGGATATTGCTGAACATACGTCGCCGGTCATCAGTAATATATTCATCAACTAATAATTAACAACTGCTTACGCTGTTTCTATGACAATCGCTCCTGGCGTCAGAAAAGGTAACGAAACGTCAATAACGAGTCACGTGAGCCATTAACTCAAACTGTTTGTGTGCTTCATATTATGTTCTGTAGCAATTATCGCAGACTTTTTTTATAGTAAACATTATTGCGTAGTTTGTAATATAATACACCACACTCGATGTGATTGCACACCCAAAGCGGTAATGTTCTGTCAAAGCGTCAAAAACAGTTCGTCAGACTGTTGCTATGATATTCTTCTGGTTACGATCTTTTTCATTTATTAGGGTAACCTGGGGCAAAACGGCCCCTGGGGGTAATACGGCCCCCGTCTTATCTGCCAAACGAGTGAACACAAACTAACGTTGAATAGTGGAACATGATGCTGCTAACTAGCGAATACTCTTACCGACCGCAAGGCTAAACGCTATTAAAACTAAGTTCACAAACCTTTTTTAAAGTTTTGCATACCCTGTGATCTAATAATCACTCTTCGGTCAAATCGATGCTTACATGTCCACCGTGTGATGATAAGCCAGCGACTGGTACTAATACACTTACATCCATACACGTTTTCAATTACTTTAATCGAAATGGGAGCGATATTAAAGGATTACATGTGAAGGTGAAAAAGTCAGCACTGGTGTGTATGGGATAAGACGGCCCTGTCAGAACGGGGCAAAACGGTGGTATGTAAACGTAACAAAGCTGTGATGTATTTATAGCATACACAATAATTTAAGTAAAAAGTGAAAGAAAGTCGACGAAAGCAGCGATGAAGAGGAATGGCCGTGTTTGGTGTGCACAGAATCATTCAGTTGCAGTCGGCCACGAGAAGTCTGGGTTAATTGCCAAGAATGCAAGAATTGGGCTCACAGTGTGATTAGACAATAGAGTATCTGCAAGCCATTCGTTAATACAATATGTTAATTATTTTAAGGCTTGTGATGATACAAATTCCAAAGCTGATGAGTGTTTCCAGTGACGAGTGCAATGATAATGCAGAATATTGCTTTTAATGACAACTGTAATTTATTTGACATATTATAATTAATGATGAGTAGTTTCGATTGAAGATTAGGCTATTGTATCTGCCGCGAAGTATCTGCATGCCATTACTTTAGTATAATATGTTCAACACTATAATGATTTTAAGGCCTGTGATGATGCAAATGCCAAAGGTGATCGTAATATCGAATAATACAGACAGAAGCTGATAGGTATGAAACCGGGATGTCCAGGGTGTAAGATCAATAGAGCGGGAGAACTGTAGAAGTACAACAAATATTATCAGTATTATGTGACCGTGTCGTATTGTCGAAGAAGCAATAGAAGACGGACATAACAATGATGAGTCTAATGTAATTCACGATGAATGATGCGGAGTGGTAATTATTTCTGTTCACGATGAGTGATAATAATAGGAGTAGTTAATGATAGTTTAAATAAATAATGGATAAAACACATTGTTTTTATATCATTACAACGGTTAAACCTAATATTAGAGTAAATAGGCGAGGGGCCGTTTTACCCCAGGCGAGGGGCAAAACGGTTTTATTGGAGCACATTTTAAACTTGTTATAACTTACGTTTTGGTTATTCAAGCGTTCAGAGACATGTGTCATACACAAAGTATATATACCTCAACACTATTACTGCACAATTTTGCATCGATCAGTTATGGATACAAAAATAGACAACTTTTCCCTTGGGGGGCCGGGCTGCCCCAGGTTACCCTATAGTCCAAAACATCAGCTACTGGTTGTGGCTATTATTTGCCTTGTTACATATATGTAATGATTATACGGTAACGGGAATTTGTTAATGAATATGCGGTAACGAGAATCAGTTAGTCCAACGCGTATTACACTTAATAGTAATAGCGAGTATATTTACTGACTCGCACAAAATCTCGCCAGTCATATCTGCCTCTGGCTGCATGCTGCTGCGCCCGGAATCAGTTCTTCTGGTTGTCTCCTGGGTCTAGTCCTATCGTCATCAACTCGTTATTGTTGGCCTACATTAACCTGTAGCTTCCAGGTGTGGGGGTGATTTTGCTGGCAAGCTGTTTCTCTTGCAAACACGACTAAGTCTTGTCAATTATTTGGATGATACAGACATGTTATTGGTTTCTTACTTGGTAGAATCTGGTATTATTATTTGGAAACATTTATAAAGCGCCATGTATCCGGGTAAAAACGTGCACAAAGGCGTTAACTATATAAAATAAGTAAATGCATATATAGATATAATTAAAATAGTTAAGTTAAATCAATAGGTTAAATAAATATGTTACAATATGTTAAATAAATGTATTAATTCAATAAGATAAATACGTTAAATACAAAACTAAATTGACTGTGTAAAAGTCGATATGCATAAAGATTAAGAAGAAAAATGAACATATTAGTAGCGTAGTTAAAAAAGTGTAAATAATCAACTTCATTTAAATGTCGCTTCAGCTGCAGCCACGCTATGGTCTAAACGCTATATGGAAGAGATGCATCTTTAGCAATGTCGTAAACGTGTCCATAGAGTCAGCCCGAATGAGATGGTCCTGAGCCATCAAGCGTTGCATAGCTGCGACGTCTGTACCTCGCCGTGACGTACGCATTACTCCAGGCTGTGTAGAGATGCGCAAGAGGACGTTGTTGTGGCATATTCTGAGTTTAATCTTTCTCTTGTCCACTGGTGATCTCTACAGCAGATGTATCATTGGCAAATGCCGACCTGTCTTTATCCAGTCGTGTTATAATGTCTTCTTCGTCTTCTTCGTCTCCTCCTTGGAGATTGTTGATAAGATAACTCGTGGATAAAAGTATATGTGCAAGCTGGTGGTTACTTATCGCCATATGTTTCAAATGTATTAATTATTTCTGTTCAGTGAGTTACTGAGTTACATACCAATGATGTGTATGCACAGTTGTGTCTGTGTATTATATTTCATTATAAATACAATGACCAGTGAACAGTTTTACTCTTATATACACGGGGTCAATCAATTTCGTTCGTTCGTTCGTTCGTTCGTTCGTTCGTTCGTTCGTTCGTTCGTTCGTTCGTTCGTTCGTTCGTTCGTTCGTTCGTTCGTTCGTTCGTTCGTTCGTTCGTTCGTTCGTTCGTTCGTTCGTTCGTTCGTTCGTTCGTTCGTTCGTTCGTTCGTTCGTTCGTTCGTTCGTTCGTTCGTTCGTTCGTTCGTTCGTTCGTTCGTTCGTTCGTTCGTTCGTTCGTTCGTTCGTTCGTTCGTTCGTTCGTTCGTTCGTTCGTTCGTTCGTTCGTTCGTTCGTTCGTTCGTTCGTTCGTTCGTTCGTTCGTTCGTTCGTTCGTTCGTTCGTTCGTTATTTTATCATTTAAAGTTTATATTGATCAATTATTCAGTTCAATCCTCTCTGCCTTCACTGTGAGGCGAATTGTATAAGCTTGTATTATAGATTCCTTGTTTTCTTCTATATATGGTATCGAGTCAGGGTCTAAAAGGCAAGGAGTAGGTCTCATCTGACTTCTGACAGGGTATGTACCTAATAGGCAATGAGATATTTTGAACTATACTCACCTCACGTAACTTGGACAGAGGCGTCGGAACCGGGAGGGGATGAGAGGACTTAGGATGCATAGACAATCAATATATAGGGAAGGGTTTTGCATTTGATGGCGTAATAAGGAACCTACAGAACTAATAATCCAGGTGGCGCCATTACACAACTCTGGTTGTTACCTCGCTACGCCGCATCATTCAATGTAGCCAGCATTTGTTAAAGCGACATGGTCCGTTCGTGTTTTTTTTATTGTTATTGCAAAATCATGTTATACGGTATAAAGTATACCTATTATAGCGTAAATATGTTTTCATGTACCATTTAGGGCTTGAAAATAGACGCAGTAAGGGCGCTTAACTCTGTGTACACATCGATCATGAGACGTTTTCCAGAAGGAAATGCATGATCACGCGATACAGTATCACGTGAACACAAGTTGACGCCACTAACGCCACACCCAGCCAGGTGCACGGCTCCCAGTTGGTAAAGGTCAAAGGGTGGGTGTCACTCGCGGCGATTTGAGTGACAGCGTCGGGATTCTTATAAACATTCGACGTTTAACATTACGAAGTCAGTTCTGTTTCGATAAAACATTTATTGGCGGTCAGGACGCTACAATCGTTATAACTTATACTGATTAACATGATTTTGCAATAAAAATAAAAAGCCACGAACTGATAATGTCGCTTTAACACAGGTTGTAGATATGCCTTATAACAGCTGGTGTCTAAAAGACCTCAAAGATAAACTGAAACACAATTAAACAGCTAACGCGTGTAAAGAACGCGAATACGTCACACACCTGAGTTGCGTATCAGCCGTCGCCTATCGATCCAGGTTCCCCATTGTTTTGTTATACAGCTCTTAATATTTAGGAATGGGGTGCAAGGTAAATGTTTTTGAAAGCCTAAAGATGCTCAAGGAACAACATGGATGGGTGCGAGCAAATCGATGTTGTTTTGTTCAGAAATAATTTTGAACGTTGCCGAAAAATATTCACCAGCCACCCCCATTTGAAGTCATATCTGAAGAAAAAACCGGAAGTGCTGAAGAGATCTTCCGACGACATCGTGATCAGAGACAACACGACTCAGCGGCAGACTGAAGTTGTATAGATAGGGCAACAAATCCAACAACTCCCATAGTACAAGGTAAAGACAAGTTTTTATATAGGGCAGTTTCCCTTGTTCATGATTACTCTAACCGCCTGACACTTTACTGGCAGACCTGTTTAATCGAACACCATCTCGGTTTCTCTGGGAAGCATCTAGCCACGCTGCAATTAAAGCGCGAAGACTATTCGCACATAAATATCCACCACTCTATATAGCCATATACTCATGCGTATAGCTGAGTGAATTGGAGCAATGTAGCATGTTTTGTCATCATATGATTCGAACCCGAGTTCTCTTGGCCGAATATCCGAAGCTCCACCCACTGCGCCACAGCGCTACTACATACACCGTCTTCCGAACGATATCAAGGTCCGCGAGACAGAGCGACTCGGTGCTGTATCCCCGACTCTTTTCTTCCAATATTATTCGACATGTTCACCAGTAAACAGTTGCTTAGCAACAACTCAGTCTAGCTATAAACAAAATGGCTGCCGAATAGTTGTATATTTTGTTGAATTTTTGGTATCAGGAGATTTTATCTAAGGCAAAATCATAAGGACAAGTTGTTAAAGTGACAAATGTGTGCTGTAATGTTTGCTCTAGTGGTGGTAATGCCGCAGCAGTAACGTAATTCGCACACACAACCATATAATCTATGAGTATATCAGTACATGGTGCACAATTATGGAACTCATATGTTGAAAAAAATTCAAGTTCAATTACAGTTAAAATTCAAAAAGACTGCAACTGTTTCTTAATAATTATAGTGCACATGCGTAAAATAGGAATGGTGATTATATGTACATATGTATGGAATTTACAAATATGAACAATATACTTTTTAAAGATGTATTTCAATGTTGTTGTAAGGTGTTTTTTATTATACAAGTTGTGATAATGTTGGGAAAGTGACTGATATGTTCCGTCAATTCCAAGTGCAATTGTGTATTTATGTTACTGTATATTGAGTGTAGTGTTTTTATTTAATAAACTTAATTCATTCATTATCAACACTGTTTGCAAAGGCTAAGCTTGGCGGAGGTGTCGTGCGTAATTTTGATTGTGACGTAAGCAATCCGTAGTAATGATTATACATACGTCATCTTCATGCCAACGGCGGTGTTGGACGTCAAATGGCAGACGGCAGCTAACGTTGGCGCAACCACATAACGCTGTGGTATTTTGACAAATGTTACTAACAAACGTCAGCGGATAAAATAATTTGGTCACATAGGCCGTCCGACTAATTACGAATCGCGAACTAAACATAACCTTGATTGATACTGTGCTTTGAAATAGGCGTGTACCTCGCAATCATTAATTGTTTAGGTATTATTAAAGACGTTGTTTCTGACGTCACGCTGGGACCCAGGCAACCTATCGGATCATGTTTCTACTGCCTAAACACATACAGCACGTCTACAACCTTTGGCAGTAGTGAACTACTGGGACGTAGACCTTCTTAAGACACTGCTAAAGACACGTCTCTTCCACACAGCGCTTAGAACATTGTGTGACTAACTAAGTGACATTTAAATAAAGTTGAATGTTTACACGTTTTTAACTACGTTAATAATATGTTTTAAAAGTTTGCTTTTCTTCGTAATCTTTATGCATGTCTAGTTTTACAAAGTCAATTTAGTATTGTATTTAACTGATTTATTTTATTGAATTAATTAATTAATTACAGTTATTTTAACCTATTTATTTAACTTAGTTATTTAGATTATATATATATATATATATATATATATATATATATATATATATATATATATATATGCATTTACTTATTTTATATATTTAAAAAAGGTAAGTTCTTATATAGCGCAGTATCCAATCCTCAGGATTGCTCAAAGCGCTTTACACATATTTTTTTAAATATATATTAGCGCCTTTGAGCACATATTGACCAGATACATGGCGCTTTATAAATGTTTCCAAATAATAACACCAGTTTCTACCAAGTTAGAAACCAATAACATGTCTGTATCATCCAAAATATTAATAATTGACAAGACTTACTCGTGTTTGCAAGACGAACAGCTTGCCAGCAAAATCACCCCACAGCTGGAAGCTACAGGTTAATGTAGGCCAACAATAACGAGTTGATGACGATAGAACTCGACTCAGTAGACAACTGAACCAGTGATGCTGCGCCCGGAGTCAATCCTGCTGCAGCAGCAAACAGCCAGAGGCAGATATGACTGGTGAGATCTCGTGCGATTCAGTTAATATACTCGCTATTACTATTAATTGTAATACGTGTTAAAATTTTGACTAACTAATTATCGTTACCGCATATTCATGAAGAAATTTCCGTTATCATTATAATATATAATAATTACATATATGCAACGAAGCAAATAATAAGTACAACCACCTGCTGATGTTTAGACTACAATAAATGAAAAATATGGTGTACAGAAGAATATCATACCAACAGTCTGACGAACTGTTTTTGACGCTTTGACAGATACTAATAAACTATCTATTCATGGAATAATAATAAATTATAAGCACAACCACCTGCTGATGTTTAGACTACAATAAATGAAAAATATGGTGTACAGAAGAATATCATACCAACAGTCTGACGAACTGTTTTTGACGCTTTGACAGATACTAATAAACTATCTATTCATGGAATAATAATAATAATAAGTTATAAGCACAACCACCTGCTGATGTTTAGACTACAATAAATGAAAAATATGGTGTACAGAAGAATATCATACCAACAGTCTGACGAACTGTTGGTGACGCTTTGACACTTACTAGTATAATATCTCTTCATGGAATAATAATAAAAATAAATTATAAGCACAACCACCTGCTGATGTTTAGACTACAATAAATGAATAATATGGTGTACAGAAGAATATCATACCAACAGTCTGACGAACTGTTTTTGACGCTTTGACAGATACTAGTAAAGTATCTATTCATGGAATAATAAGAATAATAAATTATGTTTATTATTATATGCCAAAACAGAAAGGGTAGAGCGGGCGGGGGGGGTATGAAACACTTAATTGCATCGCTTGCTTGCATTGCTCGCCAAAAACGTCGTTTCAGTCGTCTCGCAATGATTGCACTGTCTGGGGTCGTAACATGAAGACGGCGAGATGCTGAATTTTGGCGTACTGTTCACACTTGTTCGCAGTCACGTTGCCTGACTATACATGTTTTCTATGAGGAACATGTAACTGTAGGATCCCTGGATCCCGAGATGTTTTGAAATCAAACAGTTTCATCCGTTAACAGTTAATGCTTACGGCGAACATTGTAATCGTCAATAACAAGAGTAGTCATATCATTGGACAAAGACATCAGTTCAGGCGCACTATTTGCTTGAGCGCACCTTTCCTCAGATATCCCAAGTCTTCGTTGTTGCCAGTACAAACCGCCCCACTCGAGCCGCTACATTAGTTACGGCAAACTGATGCGTTTGGTTTCCCGGGCAGGACACACCGAAGCGTTAACCTTTGTCACGTATCTGACAAGACTCGATTCTCCTAACGTCTCCTGCTTGACAACTTCACGTGCCGATACAAATGAGCATTACATCTGTCAAGTCCTACATTTCTGGGACACTTTGCTGTCGATTTCGCCGTTACATCTATGTTTTGGCCGACATTTAATACCCCAGTGCGTTAGATCTATTGTTTAAACTGTAAACTATTGTTGTACGCTGTACACCAGTAAGATTGATATAATGTTTTGCATATATTTTATCATTTTTAAGCTATTACTTTATTTACATAATTTACAATTTGTAACTTTTGTATTTTCAAAAGGTGTTTATCTACATGTATACATTACTGATTTATTATACAACCATATATATAGCTCATTATTTAAAGTGTTATACTACACTTTTACACACATCTAACTTATAACCTTATTTAATTTTTGTCTACTCATTGTTTACCATATTTACCTTTGAACGGCTTTGTATGTGTACGTATCGAATGTATATGGGTTTTTACCTGAAATAAATGTATTCGTATTAACGACATCTTACGCCAGTATATGTCGCTGGGGCCGCGTCACAGCAGTACGAATCATAGCAGAGTATGTTGTTGACGAAACCAGGGGACCATTTCACGGACGTTGTTAAGAGCTCTTAAACGCGATTTTGCTCTTTAAACACAATTTTGATTCTTAACAGTGATCTTGAATACCTGACAAATGTCTACACAATGACGTATGTCATAGAAACAGTGTCCTCCGCGGTAATACGACAATTGTGAAAATAATCATTTAATGTAACAACGGGTTTTGTGTAATCGTAATGATGAATATTTCCCTTAAGAGCTCTTTATCTTAGTGAAACATTCCTCAGGTCTTTCCGTGGCATAGAATTCATACCGACCGGACTCGACAATAATGGCGGACGGCTACCCGGCATCTACCTGACATTCTACTAAGCATCCGTAGCCCAGAGGGAAATGACCAGTTATACGATTTAAGACTCGAGATAGTCGTCAAACACAACCGTAGTCTTTACCATCTTCGAATGGACATTACTATTATAACGCGTGTGCAGTTGTAAAAATCGTTTCCCAAGCATAGTTTCGCATTGCTCGGTTTTAGATCCAGTTGCTAATTACTACCAATATTCCTGAATTTCACAAACGTTCATTCGGGTGCAGGGCTTCATGAAATGTGCACATAGACGTAGGTCAGGGGCGTAACTAATCCCGGAGTGTTGTGTGGTACTTATAACAATGCAGGGTGGTATCCTGTAAGTGCTATTGACGGACTATCATCGCGACAAATATATCTAATGCCACATCACCACCTCTTCCCATGTCGTGTCCGACATATTCCAAACGACTCCTGAAACAATCTGGAATGCCACGACTCTGCCAAAAATCGTCAACAGCTCCCGTTCTTCCCTCGGGCTCCGGCTGAAACCTTTACGCTTGACATAAATTCACCAAAATGCTTTCCGTCAAAACGCATCCCCAAAAAGCATCCAAGCTAATGGTCTGCAATAAAGACCCAGGCTAATGGTCTGCAATACAGACGGCGATATCCTTTTGGAAACCCACCTCATCCTTTTTGGTTAAAGCTCCTTTTTCAACATGTCGGTATTATTGTTGATGCTTCTTGGTGTTAAGGACGGCCCTGGCGCCATTCCAACTGTAAGATCATGTGCGGAGTAGGCAACCGAGGTTCTATACATAGGCCTATCTTAATGGGACGAAAAGGACAATAAGGCCGTGAACAGGAGCAGTGGAAAGTGGCGGACCTAGTAATGACAATGAGATATACTTGTAAGACATGGCTAGAGAATATATCGATGGACAGGTGCACACCGCTGGCAAGAAGAAAGCAAATCACGAAAATCCGCCCCTTAATCTCCGAAAGCAGTGAAGGTTGTGTAGGAACCTCGACAACTGTGCAACTCAAAAGCTGAGAGCTACACTACAAAACAAATGCTAGGTACTGCATTAGCAAGATTAACAACGGCGCGAGAGAGCTGGGCGTTTATAGACAGCATCCCAGCGAGCATTGACGTAATTAATATTCCTTCAAAGTGTGGAAGACTTACATTGAGCCATCACGCCTACCCACATAGTCGTCCAAGCACCAGTTCTACATGTACGTGATGTGAACAAAGCTTTCCTGAGGAATGCTATAACGTTTGGAATTGACTCATCACGTTCTTCAAGATTACTATGCGAGTTGCACGGCGAGTGGACTATGAGGATCGTCACCTCGAGCGCACTCGGAAAACGAGCGAAGTTGAACTCATGCAGACAACGGCTGAACGTCATTGGAAGGGAGGATGGTGTAGTGGTTAGCACTTCCGCCTGGCACGCCAGCGGCCCGCGTTCAGTGCCTGGCCACGGCAGGCATGGTACATTTGGTGTAAAAATCTTGGTCTCAACATCGGGGACTGTGTATCCCTCATGAATAGGCGACTAAGTTTAATGTTGGTCCTGTCTCAATTTGGGATGTAAAAGAACCACTGAGGACGACAAGCACCCTGGCACTGACCACCCTCAGTGCCAGCATAGAAAGGTCGGCTTGGCGTAAATGTTCTGAACAACACTGATTAGTTTAATAAGGTCATAATGTTGTAACCACAATAAAAAAGTATATACATACTAGTCAGTTAATAGCTTCACGTGAATTAGAACGCCATCTTGACAAGAAAGCCATCGACTATGTCCGTTGATCTGGAAGTGAGTTTCATGCAACTGATCACGACAATTCCCAATTTATAATATACCCCTATATGTGAGCATATCAGACTTACACAATGTACGAACTGCCGGTCGAAAAAAACTTGTATTATTATGTTTACCATGCACAGAAGCGTCCACTAACAAAAAAGGAAAACTAATGTATTGTGTCTACTTACTTTGCTATGGTATGGTATGTAATCATCAACCATTTGATCCCACCGATGGTGAACGCGACGCAGTCAGTTGTGTTTCGATGACATTCGTATGCTAACGAACATATAACCCTCAAATACATTCATGTTTTATTGGAAAAGCATCTGCCCAGATATAACCAGCGGCCCGACGAGAATTGGATGTCAGACAGCTCGAAGGGCTGACCGATGGATTAACGACAGATTTACGATGGATTTACGACTCCTATGTTTCTTGGGCTTAAAAGCTACACGCGCTTAGTAGCAATAGTTTCATAATCTAAAACACACCTCTGGGATGACGCTGAATGATGGGAATAACACGCTAATATATCTAACTTTATTTCAAACTTTATACAACACATAAATTGTGCCATAAAGACAAAAGCTACACTATAATATCACTATGTAGGTGTTAACGTATATTTCATATTTCTGGGAAAAAATTGATTTAGATGTGTTTGATATTGTTAAAGTTAATTTGTATATAAGTGTGGCTGCTCAATTGTTACTATATACTTTTTATCTTAGAGGAGTCTACTGACCTTTTTATTTCAATGTCATCATGCCACGTATATATATATATATATATATATATATATATATATATATATATATATATATATATATATATATATATATATATAAAATAAGTTTACATATAATTTGTATTATTTTTGTATTTTTTGTCATGGATATACTGTATTATGTACCGGTCGAATAAAAACAAATTCTTATTATTATTAGTTATGAAAAGTAAACTACTATATGTAGCATACTATATATATAATATATATATATATATTTTTGATGTGTTACTTACGAATTTACCTTGTATATATGCATGTAATTATACTATATAATATATATATATATATATATATATATATATATTACATACTTAAACACACACATATATATATATATATATATATATATATATATATATATATATATATATATATATATATATATATATATAAAAAACATACTTACATACATGCATATATACAAGGTAAATTCGTAAGTAACACATACAAAATTAATCTAAGCACAACATCTAGATGGGATGGATCCGAAATGTTGAAAACGTTGAATAAACCCTCAATGGTTCAACGATACACTTCGCGCTGGTGGTGAATATTACACCGACTGTGCTGAATTTGTTGGCTCTTAAGGGTCACATTGACAAGTATCTGCGAAATAGGGCGGAGGATTACACGAGTCAGCGATTGACTCCCTTCCTCGTCAACTCCTCGACTACGTAGTAGAAGAGGATTCAAGGTAAATTCAAGGTAATGTTGGTTTTTGCGTTATCGGAC